>CM022397.1:66264053-66403565 GCA_011833715.1 Carcinoscorpius rotundicauda
TCTGTGAAACTGGGAACTTTTCGTGAATATTTAGTATAATAAACTAGACAGACTTTTATTAACTTTTGTATTTAACTGAGAGTTAAGTTTAGGTAGTAACACCAGGAAAAGTGAAAACAAACCATTTAATGAAACCAAAGCAAATTAAGCCCTAACTACGACAGTTAACAATGAGAGTTTAAAACACGTTAGTTCGTTCTGAATGAAATGTTTGTAACTTATTGTTTCTCGGTTATTTCAGTTGAGTTAGTTTGTAGTAATAATCACGGGGGTACTTTAACACTTATAACACCACAATGTTGATAGTATAGGCACATTAACACTGTTATAATACCACGATATTAATAATATAGGTATATTAACGCGAATAGGTTAACACTAACGTAACACTACGATATCAGTAACGTGGCTGTGTTAATGTTGATTTAATATCATCTTATCAATAGCGTGGATAGGTTATCAAGGGCTTACTTAATACAATAAAATTCCATGTTTCAAAAAGTAAAATATTTTATTTATTTGACGCAGATGAGTGGAAATGACACAAGCATTGGATCCATTATAGACGGCTTTGGAATAATGTGTAATTCAAACTCACAGGTAAGTAACTGTTATAAACCGTTAAATTTAGCATGTTAATAATGAAGCTTTAAACAAGCATTGCAGATTATAACAAGTAATAACGAGTAAAGAATAGAAGAAAATAATAACTGTATTCAACAAAATATGGAATAAATTAATAAATAATATTCAATAAAATATGGAATAAAATAACAAACAATATTCTATAAAGCATGGGATAAAATAACAAACAATATTCAATAAAGCATGGAATAAATTAATAAATAATATTCAATAATGCATGGAATAAAATAATAAACAATATTCAATAATGCATGGAATAAAATAATAAACAATATTAAATAAAATATGGAATAAAATAACAAACAATATTCAATAAAGTATGGAATAAAGTAATAAACAATATTCAATAAAGTATGGAATAAAGTAATAAACAATATTCAATAAAGTATGGAATAAAATAATAAAATATATTCTGAAACCGATCAGTCCCACTTAACCAAACTTTCAGAACATAAATGTTAAAACTTTTACTTGTTAACAAATAACATAAAACCAATAGGACTTAGATATCTGTCCTTTGGGTTTGCGTACGTATGAGACTTTTTTCCTAACTTACAGTGAACTTTGGTAGAAAAGTTTTAGCTATTTTTATATTAGGTTCTGGTAAAAAATAACCGAAACCTAATATTTGTAACTTAATTATTGTAGTTTTATGTTTAATAATTAACAGTCGAGACCTAATTAACAACAAGCTGTTTAACAAACAAATTACACAAATTATTGTAAAAAAATATGCTAGTTTGTAGAGCTTTATATAATTTAATTTTGGAAGTTCTGAAACATAAAATTAGACAATTTATTAAAAAAAACAAGTTCGAAATAATGTTTGTTTCGGAACATAATCGTCAAAATCATAGACATTTGTTTTAAAACCAAGCAACAGACTACTTGGTAATTAATATGTAACTTGTTTGTTTATGTTTTCAGGATTCACTTCGTCCATATGTTAATTGTATTGGAAGGCATCTTGGACGTCAGGTTAGCTTTCCTCTTATTTCTTTATTCAAAAAAGATTCTAACACGTGTTTTATGTCAACAGATGTAACAAGAAATTTCGTTAACCAATTAAGTCTCTCGATACAATACTTCTACTCAAATTTTTTGTAACTTTTGCTTAAATTAGCTGTTTATCAACAGCAGAGCCGTTTAATCTTAGAATTAAGCATGCGGGTATTATCATACGAGTGTCCCTTTACCCTAAAAGAAAAAAATATCCTATTCCTCATTTTGGAAACGTGAGCGCGTTATAAGAGTGAAAGTCACCTCATACTATTCGACTATAGTATTTTAAGAGTTAGTTGTCGAAGGTGTAAATTAGCTTCCTTCCCGCTTGTCTAAAACTTTAAACCTGTCCTGAGTCAGTCACAATGCTAAAAATTCAGGGTTTGATTTGTCGTGGCGAACAGAGCGCAGCGAAACTTAATATGTAGCCTTGCGATAAATCGAACAAACGAAACAAAGCTTCAAGGATAACAAATATATATGCATAGAACTTAAGAAAAATTAGGGAAAAATATTTTGTATCCCTTTCTTAATTTCATTCGTCTGGAAGATTAGTGACACTGACTAGATAATTCTTTGGTAACTGTTGATTGTATAACACATTGACGAGATAATTCTTTGGTAACTGTTGATTGTATAACACATTGACGAGATAATTCTTTGGCAACTGTTGATTGTATAACACATTGACGAGATAATTCTTTGGTAACTGTTGATTGTATAATACATTGACTATACAATTCTTTGGTAACTGTTGATGGTATGATACATCGACGAGATAATTCTTTGGTAACTGTTGATTGTATGATACATTGACTATACAATTCTTGGTAACTGGCTACATAATTATTTTTTGTGATTTGTATGAATAGTGTGGTTTTGGCAGAAGACGTGGAGGAGGAGGAAGAAGAGGTGGAAGAGGAGACGGAAGAAGAGGCGGACGAAGAGGTGGTAAGTGATAACATGGGTAACACAGTCATGATTAGAAAAATAATTATTACCACATGTAATTCTTATTCTTATAACTTTGTACAAAAAGTGAGCAAAGTAACATAAAATTAAGTAACAGGCAAATATTTATTTAGACTATTATAAAACAAGTAGACTGTCTCATTACTACTACTACAGAACAAGTAGACTGTCTCATTACTACTACTACAGAACAAGTAGACTGTCTCATTACTACTACCACAGAGCAAGTAGACTGTCTCATTACTACTACTACAGAACAAGTAGACTGTCTCATTACTACTACCACAGAGTAAGTAGACTGTCTCATTACTACTACTACAGAACAAGTAAACTGTTTCATTACTACTACTACAGAACAAGTAGACTGTCTCATTACTACTACTACAGAACAAGTAGACTGTCTCATTACTACTACGACAGAACAAGTAGACTGTCTCATTAAGCCTATTGTTATAAAACAAGAAAAGTCTCTCATTGTGGCTATTTTAAAACAAGTAAACTGTCTTATTAAGGTTATTATAGAGGTTGCCAGCAGTCTCTTAAAGGTTTACTTAGGGGTTTTACGTACTTTTCAGTTATCAGAACGATAGTTTTATATTATTCATACATGTTATCAGAACGATAGTTTTATATTATTCATACATGTTATCAGAACGATAGTTTTATATTATTCATACATGTTATCAGAACGATAGTTTTATGTTATTCATACATGTTATCAGAACGATAGTTTTATATTATTCATACATGTTATCAGAACGATAGTTTTATGTTATTCATACATGTTATCAGAACGATAGTTTTATGTTATTCATACATGTTATCAGAACGATAGTTTTATGTTATTCATACATGTTATCAGAACGATAATTTTATATTATTCATACATGTTATCAGAACGATAGTTTTATGTTATTCATACATGTTGTTTATTAGATAAATAAGTATGGTACTTGTTCAATTTAGTCATCGTGATTTTTAATGTTTTATTTTTCTGCTAAGCAACACCTTACAAATTACTCATGACTTTATGTTTTGTTAAAAATGTGTGTAATATATCTTTGTAGCGCTTCCATGAATTTTGATTAACACCAACAAGTTTTCATTAGTGAATGGCATTTTTTTATTAAATGCATTTTACAAGGTGCTAAAATCATTTGGAATAATTCTAATGTCACAGTCTCACCAACGGTGACGAAGAAGGGTCAAGTGGTTATCTACTGTATGTTCGCGTGCCCTTAAATTCTCTGTATAGTCCACACAGCCATGACTACTTCTTAGACGTGTAAATTTGTAGGCAACGTAAGAGTGATTCGTTTTAAGGACCGTGTTCTTTAAATTTAAAATAATTATGTACACGACACGTCAGTTAGTGAAACAATTTTAAATTATTTTGTAAATGAGTTTCATTATTTAAAATCATTTCAAAGTTTTACCTCTAAAATGGAGCAAACAATAAATAATTTATTTAGTTTCAACGTATTTACTAATCCTAGGAAGGTGTATAACATTTAAAAAAATTCTTAGTGACACTTACAAATAACTGTACAGAAAAAACTTGTCCCCCAGTGCCTCAGCTGTATGTCTGTGGGCTTACAACGCTAAAAACCGGATTTTGGTACCTATCGCGAGAAAAGTATAGACAGCCCAATGTGTAGCTTTGTGCTTAATTCAAAACAACAGAAAAACTATTTTATTGTAAAAAAAAATGATATTTTGTAATTCTTTACGGAATCCACAAAATAAACTGACTTTATTTTGGGCCTCATGAAATAAATTACAATTTAAATTCAAAAGGTCAGCAACTGTCAAAATGAGAATATTGATTTTTATGAATGCATCATGAATAGAATGTAAAAACCAATCAGCGTCACAGATTTAAATGAAATAAAACTTCTTATCAAAATATGAATATTTTAACTTTTTATTTTTCGTAGGTTGACAAGAATGACAGCAGATAGCAGCAGCTGCATAGACGTATAACGTCATTATATCTTGATAATTTTTTATTTTCTTCAAGAACTGTATTTTTCTAGTTTCCCGTGTGTTTTCTATAAGAGTAGTCCATTATGTAGTAAATTACAATCATGTATAGATACTAGTTTCAAGTATGTTTTCTGTAAGAGTAGTCCACTACGTAATAAATTACAATCATGTATGGATTCTAGTTTCACGTATGTTTTCTGTAAGAGTAGTCCACTATGTAATACATTATAATTATTTTTGGATACAGTTTATTTCAATACTTCTTGTAGTTGTAGAATCATATACATACTCACGTTTTCTACGTATTTCCATAATAACTTAGGAAATCTGTAAACTGTAACCACAAGCCATGTTGTAATCGTCAAACATGCCAGTAGTTTGTTTCGTATTAGTTCACCAGTTTATTCATTGTCACCAGTTTTCCATAATAGTAACAATCGAAGCAAGAAATTGTTTTATCTCGAACTCTTTCAGTGCCTTGGGACAGTCCAGGAACTTACAATATTTGTGATGGTCTGAGAAGAAACTAGATATAAAACCAGTAATAAGCATTTGTGCGGCTTTATGTGGAAATAGATGGATGCCATATAAATTTAATTGTTTCTTAGCTGTAAGATAAAAAATAGAAAATAATGAAAGACAGCAAGTATAAAGGAAAGTTTTAGACATTGTGTTGTGAAAAGACTTAGAATAAAACGTAATAAGTTTTCATTTTCGTATTATATTGTCTACATTAACCAAAGTTAATGATACACTTAACTTGTCATGTAATTCAGCAACAGTTAATGATGAAATTCAACTATAGTTAATTTCGCACTTCAACTACAATATGGTATCACGTTTTGTATTATTGTTGGAAATAATTATGGAAACAGGAAAACTGTTATGTAATGCAAATTGCAAATAACAGGATAATACATTTTGAGTAATAATGTAATGTGACCTAATGCAGCGTTCTGTTCACATGCTATAAACTGATTCGGTGTCAGGCAGTCAAACCAACACAAGGCCTATAAAATTATAAGCAACGACACGGTTTCAGGTTTCGAAACTTATGGTAAAGACAGGGGTTCTTGGGAAGAAAAATATATACAACAAACGTATAGAATTGTTTATTTTAAATTTCGCGCAAACCTGCACAAGAGCTATCTGCGTTAACCGTCCCTAATTTAGCAGTGTAAGACTAGAGGGAAGGCAGCTAGTCACCACCGCCAACCGCCACCTCTTGGGCTACTCTTTTACCAAAGAATAGTGGGATTGACGCTCAGATTATAACACCCCCATGGCTGAGAGGGCGAGCATGTTTGGTGCGACGGGGATTTGAACCCGCGACCCTTAAATTACAAGTCGAATGCCTTAACCCACTTGGCCATGCCGGGCCCAAACGTACAAAAGTCAGAGTTTTAGCCAAAGACCTACGCCAATCATCAGATCACAGTTTGACGTCATATTTCACCCAGTGCTCTATGAAAGAACCTAAAAAGAGTTTGTGAAACTGGTACTGGCGGCAATAAAAGTATCCAAAAATGGTGTAAAGCATCTGGATTACAGACAGCGATCCAGTCAAGATCTTGAAAAGCACCACGTTACAAGTACTGGTGTTAACGTCACTTATTAACACATTAGTCCAAAATAGGATCAGTGAGTGATCGCAAATATTTGGTGATAAAAAGCAATCAAACAAAAAAATAGAAGAAATTTAACCTAGAAATATTAATTTTTACAACCAAATGTAAGATTGATCTGTTTAGTGAATATCAATGGAAGTTTGTTTGAAGGAAACCTCAAGGACAGTGTGAGAGTCAGTGTGTAACAGATACAGTAAAGTACAGGTGTGTGTAAACACGAGACTCGGGCTATACCTTAGCCTGTAATCGAATGTACTGTGACTGCCAACAGTTCTGACCCACTACGCCTTTCCTTTATGGGCAAATCCTATTGGACAGTATTTCAGCTTTCATGTTTCAGCGATATGTCTGCGGACTTACAACGCTAAAATCCGGGTCTCGATACCCGTGGTGGGCAGAGTACAGATAGCCCATTGTGTGGCTTTGTGCTTAATTCAAGACAACAACAGCTTCAACATGACAATGAAGCTTAGCAAAAAACCAACGTTATGAGAAACACATTTGGGACATAACGAGGCTAATGGAACATTCGCAAGGATGACATGACATTCACCAAATCTTGATATGAACATTATTGTACCATATTGATGATGAGAAAGCTGAACAGCAGACGAATGACCTGAACGAATTGTAAAATATTTAAAATATATTACAGGATATTTAGAAAATGTTACAGTTTTCTGTTGATAAAATGTATAAGAGCACAAAAGCACGAAGTACTGTTTGTTTGTTTTAGAGCAGAATTATATTGGACTATCCGATGTCTCTCTCGAACCCAGAATTTTAGCGTTGTACGTCCATATATTTAACGCTGTCACACACTGGTAAAACACAGTATCAAGTCCTGCATTAAGCAGTATATATTTACTTGTGTGTGAATACACCTGTAATAATATATTTACTTGTGTGTGCGTACACGTGTAATGATTTATTCGCACAACGAAAAACTAACCATGCGCTCAAGTTCGTCGCATCTCTGATTCTTGAAAGTCCGTTTTCATTGTTGTAAACTGTGTTAATCAAGAGTTGTGAAAACAAAGTTTGAGATGCATGCGCGTAATAAAACGTCCAGACTATCCACTTATGACTCAGTTGGACAAATAATGTTCACTAAATGACCTCATTTATGGAATAGAAGTGTCATATAATGTCACTTTCCATTGGAATACTTAAAGAATTAGCTGTGCAAAACATGAATAGTGGTTTTGTATCACCATTGTCTCTTAATGCGGAGTCCAACTTAGATCAACATTTTAAAGTTTTAGAAATCATTTGTAATTTTTTGTTTATTTTCTTTCATCAACGTTAGTTTATTTTTTTTGCTTGTTTTTGAATCTCGCGCAAAGCTACACGAGGGCTATCTGCGCTAGCCATCCCTAATTTAGCAGTGTAAGACTAGAGGGAAGGCAGCTAGTCATTACCAACCACCCCCAACACTAGGACTACTCCTTTACCAACGAATAGTGTGATTGACCGTGACTTTATAACGCCCCCAAGACTAAAAGGGCGAGCATGTGTGGTGTGACATGGATTTTTGCCCTCGACCCGAGGATTACGAGTCGAGTGTTTTAAACACTTGGCCATGCCCAGCCTACTCGTTTGGTACTGTAAAAATTTACTGTTGTGGAGACAAAGATGTCGTCTATTCTACAAAGTTTCATTATAAATACTCTGCCAAAACAATCTATTAAAGAATAGATTTACTGTTATACTTTTATTTTAATATCTACGTTTGTTTCAATTTAATCCATGTCACGTATATTGTTAAATAAATATTAAACAAGCCCTGCCTGTTCCCTAAGTTTGTAGAAGATTCTCGAGAGTAAGAATCAACAATATATGTTTCATGAAAGCACTAGTGTATCTTTGAATATTGTTGTTAAGTGAATATTTGATAATTTTGCCAAGAAACAGTTTGATCGCTACACTCAGTACACTATGAACTTCGGAAGCTATAATTGTTACAAACGCTTATTAATCGGAAAACTACAGATATATGAACATTTACAGATTTCGAACATTACAAACTTCAGCGAATTAACTTCTGACGTTAGTGTTTCTACGAGAATATTAGATATTTATTATTAGATATCTTCCTCGGTTACAAGTGAGCTTATAAACCGCGTGAGGCCAAGTAAGGAAAGAGCTAGCTTACTTTCCAGTCAAGAAAAGTTTAACAATATCATCTTAGAATTACTTCACTCAACGTGGACTTGGACCATTGATAAAATATTTAGTTTCAAACTAGATATAAGACTGAATATTGTTTGTGAGTTTGTAAAATGTTTGTATATAGGTCATTATAATAACCGTTATCAAATATAGTACTGTTGTTTGCATACTAAAATATATTTCTGTTAAGATTGATTTGGCTTGTTTGAATTTGCAAAAACTACACGAGGACTATCTACGTTAGTCGTACCTAATTTAGTAGTATAAGGCGAGATAAAGGTAGCTAGTCATTAACACCCACCGCAATCTCTTAGGCTATTCTTTTACCAACAAATAGTACGATTGACCATCACATTATAATGCCCCCACGGCTGAAAGAGTGAGCGGGTTTGGTGTGATGAGGATTTGAGCCCGTGATTCTCGGAGTACGAGTCGAGTGCCTTAACCGCCTGGCTATTCCGGGCTTTCTGCTGAGAAAGAAACTTGTGTGTATCAATCTTGTTGGCAAATATGAAAAAATGTATTTATACTGACATTCAATTAACTTGTAAGTTGCTCCCCAGTGGCTCAGCGGTATGACTGCGAACTTACAACCCCCAAAACCGGGCTTCAATACACGTGGTGGGCAGAACACAGAAAGCCCATTGAGTAGCTTTTTGCTTAATTCAAACACAACAACAACTTGTAAGTTAAAATTATAATTTTCGGTTATTTGAAATCTTCATACGTAACATGATAAATCGGAAACTCGTCCGAGATAAATTATAATGCGCAATAGTACCCACAAACTATCTAGTCAGAAGTTAATCAAAAAAATGTATGTGTGTTTTCTTATAGCAGAGCCACATACGACTATCTGCTGTGTCCACAAAGGGGAATGGAGCCCCTGATTTTAGAGTTGTAAATTCGTAGACTTGCAACGGGTGACCTTTAAAAGATGGACCTTTCTTCTTCGTGGGCAAATTTTGTCTCTGAAGAAGAAATATCCACTTTTCGAAAGTGCTCTCGTTATAGGTTTTTTTTTATTCACTTCTTTTAAGACCACTTAAATCTACGTGTTTTTCCAACAATGAAGGTTATATACCAGGGGTGGCCAAACCGAGGCTCTTTGTCATGTAACGTGCAGCTTGCGAAAATATGTTGGCTGCACTCCTTTTTGTATCCCAACTAATATAAAAGATAAACAAAAAAATCAAGCTTTATAATTATTTACTGGGTATAAACTGAGAGTCCACTGGATTAAAACGTAAGTTTCATGTTCATGATGAGTAAATATACTTAAGAATTTAGATCCTAATTTTAATGCTTGAGTTGAGTCAGGGATTAAATAAATTTCAGATCAACAAGGATTACAGAGGAGAGGAATTGTACTGGAGAATCAATAATCATACAAGCCACTGCTGACAATGTTGGTTTTAGTGGGCGTGGCTTGCAATCGCGTCATTGTGGCTTGTGTGGCTGTGTTGCGAGCAGTGAATTTAGCAGAGTGTTAGTATAGAGTTTGGTTTCGTTGCGCGTGTTGAAGCTTATTGTTTCTTTTGACTTTAATTTTTTTAAAGCGTCTGTGAAAGTTCTGTGGAAAAAGATGGTATCATCAAATTGTAAAAAGCAAAGTGTGAAGATAAAAAGAGAAATTTTAAATCAGAGTAGGTGGAAGCTTTTCCATTCACCATTAAATGAGATAAACCTTTGTGTCTTATCTGTAACGTATTACTCAGTCATTACAAAGCCAGTCACTTGAAACGCCACTATGAAATAAACCACAAATAGATTTCGTCTGATTTCCCACCTTATTAGAATTACAGAAAAACTGTGTTAAAATCATCACTAAATAGCAAGCAGACACTGTTAACAACGTTCAGTAAGGGAGTTGGTACAGCGACTGAAGCTAGTTTTGTTATATAATGGAATATTGCTCATGCTAAACGCCCATATTCTAACGGTGAATTTCTTAAGAAAAATAGAGCTGAAGTTGTTGCAATGTTAGATCCAAATAACACAAAACTTTAGCGACTAATGGAACAATCGCCAGCTTCACGCCACACTACAGAGAGACGTATCTTCTAGATCAGTGTTGATGTTGCAGGCAAAATTCAGAATGATTTAAAGAATTCCCTTGCATTTAGCTTAGCCCTTGACGAATCTACAGACATATAAGACAACCCACAACTGGCAGTATTTGTTCGTTATGTTTCCGCTGATGTAACTGTGAAAGAAGTGATGTTGGACTTACTAGCACTAAACAAAACAACTCGTGGTATTGACATTAAAAACTGCGCTTCACGGAGCCTTAACAGATGCTGATATTCCACTGGGTAAATTCGTCAGTGTTGCAACAGATAGAGCACCTGCAATGGTGGAGAAACATGCAGAATTAATTGCACTTATGAAATGTGATTCCAGCTTTCCAGAGTTTATTCCTGTTCATTGCATTATTCATCATAAACACCTGGCAGCCAGATGCTTCAAGTATGAAGATGTTATGAAATTTGTTCTTGAAATTGTCAATTCCATGTGCTTAAATGGGAAGAACCATCGACAGTTCAAAAAAATTATTAAAGAACTGGAATTTGAAGATAAACCTTGTGATGTCTTTTTCTACTGCACTGGGAGGTGACTGTCAACCAGCAATGTCTTAACTAGGTTTGTGGGTCTATTGGAGCCTATTATTACTTTTCTTGAAGAACAAAATATTCTATCCTCAACTAGAAACTGATGAATGGACACAAGACCCAATGTTCCTTACTAATATAATGAATCATCTACCAACTCTCAACTTGGCACTCCATGGGAAGAATAAAGTTCTTTCTCATCTTACTCAGACAATTTTCAACTTTCAGAATAAAATAAGACTTTTTCAAAGAGACATATTGTGAAGAAACTTTAGTTACTTTCCAAATCTCAAAAGGAGAGTAAATACATTCCCCGATATTGAAATAAAAGACCATAAACTGGAAGAACACAAAGACAAATTACAAGGACTGCTTCATGATATCCTAAACAGGTTTGAGGACTTGCAGAAGCTGAAGTCTTGCTTTTTCTTTCTTGTAAATCCATTCATGGTTGATGTGATTAATTATGGTTGCCCAATTATCGAACCTCTGGTTACAGAACCATCTGCTGTTGAAATGGAACCAATAGAATTACAGGAGGACCTGGGTCTAAATATGATCCATAAATCCCATTCTATAGCTGAGTTCTGGAAGAAAGTTCCAGAAATAAAATATTCTGAACTGAAGAAAACCAGTGTGCAACTCATCTCAGTTTTCAGCACAACATACTGCTGTGAATCACTGTACTCTGTAATGAAGTTTGTGAAGTCGAAGCATCGTACAATCTTTACAAATCAACACCTGATGGAGCTAATTCGTACAGCCTTGATAACATATCAACCAAAATTTCAACAACTCACAACCAAGATGGAAGCTCACAAAACCTCTACTGGCAGTGAATAGCATTATATCAATGTCTGTTTGTGTCAGAAAAGTATTATGGTAAAACTTAAATTTTGTAAGGTGGTATCTGATTACAATATCTCTAATTTCATTGTTTTACATATTTTCCTCCATAGTTTGACCAGATATTTACTGAGACAAGAAAATATCATTAAAAATATCTGTTTTTACCCCTTTTATTTTTATTTTTGTCAGTCTCATTTAATGTTAATGAAATGCAAATTTCCATATTTTTCTTAGATGTTTCCTTACTTCATTACGGTATTAAATACATTGAATATAGTTAAAACAATAATCAGCCAGGATTATGAAAACATTAGTTATATATATGTGTAGTTTGTGATTATTGAAACTAATACAAATTAACAGTTTAAAAACTACATACATGAATAAATATTATTACGTACAGGTATTTCTTAATATTTATATAAAATATATGTAATAAAATGTACATGTAACAGTGAAAACATGTATCTGTTCATGTCTTGTGGCTATCAAACATCTGAAGCTTATCGCATGTGGCTCTTACGTTAAGCAAGTTTGGCCACCCCTGTTATATACTCTATATGTCTTGTATGTTTACAATAGCTAACTGTGTATGGTGGAAGACATCTCAACTTATGTTCTGATCAGCGGCTCTAAAACTTCTGGAAGACAATATGTTCATGATTCATGATGAACAGTAAACTACACGTTTTAAAATATTTGTTAAACAACTGCATTGTTTTCAGTCCAATAACACAAATGAATCAAATCCAGACAACTTGTTTTTTTATGTGCTGAAATTTCACGTTTGGAATTGTTATGGGAATAAAGCTGGCCTGTACACAAAATGTTTCAAACAGGTTATAATTTATGAGATCAAAAACCAACACATATTTCTGTACGAAGCACAAACAGCATACAAAGTGTACTAATGCTACCGTGTCAGGGGGGGCGTCTCCCCAGAATTTTTTTAATAGGTGCTTAAGAGGTTAAACTTGGAAATAACTGACACGAAGTATAGTTTATACAATTACGAAACTATTCACGTAAAATCCACCAAAAACCAGAACGATAAATACAATAAGCATCTTTGTTATAATGATATAAGCATATTTTTTTTTTACATCATACAAATAGAGGGTTAGGCTGAGCCCTCTAACCCATCTGCATATGTGAGTGTAAAGCTCGCATTGTTGAGCTAAGGAGAGAATCAGCAAAATATAAGGACCTGTTGTTTTTTTTCCATACGGATTGTGACGAACTGTGACGTTGTAAGTACGTAAGTTTAAGCTAATGAGCTGCCAATGAGAAGAAAGCTTAGCTTGGGCTATCAATACCCCTCCCTCATTGATTCTTTTGAATTTCGCACAAAGCTACACGAAAACTATCTGGCCAGATGTTTCTAATTTAGCAGAAGGGAAAACTAGAGGGGAAGGCGGTTAGTCATCACCAACCGCCACCAACACTTAGGCTACTCTTTTAACAATGAATAATGGGATTGACAAGCACATTATAACGCCCCATGGATGAAAGGGACGAGCATGTTTGTTGCGACGGGGATTTGAATCCGCGATCCTCAGATTAAGAATGGAGCACCCTAACCATCTACCATACCATGCCCCGATATATCTGATTTACGAGGTTACACAAGAAGCTAGTGCACACGTTTGTTTACTGTCTTTTTCGTTTTCTAGCGCACGCTTCTGTCAGTTAAGTGCCTTACTCAGAAAGCGTTGCTTTTGTAACTGTGAATAACCTCCCCATCATTTTATCAAGAATGTTTCGTTCAATGAAATTATATGTTTGTTGGTTGGGCGTGGCTAAATTGTTAATTTACCGGGAGGGTTCCACGTTCAAGTCTTGTTGTCGTAAACAAAGGCATTTAGAGAACACGTTTAACACGTATCCGTGTTTGTGTTTTTTTCATAGCAAAGCCACACAGGGCTATCTGCTGAGCTCACTTAGAGGGATCGAACCCCTGATTTCAGCGTTGTAAGTCCGGAGACTTACCGCTGTACTAGCGGGGGGATGTGCCGTAAACACACACGCTTCTTACGTACTTTGAGGCCATGAGAGTGCCATAAACATAGCGGCTAAATCTCAATGTTTCGTCGCACAAAAATAGCCCAAGGGCTGGCTACTGACCAGCCTTCTTCCCTCTACCTAATCTATCGTTTCCAAAACTACGGACAACAATGTGGAGATATTCCCTGTGTAACTTTGTGCAAAACGTCCAAAACTAATACTATGCTTGGCTGGAGTTCTCGTCTGAAATCTTTATATACATAAAACAGGTTGTGAGTTTGCCTTATCGACCCGCAAGTGTTGCAAGCTGTAAGAAATTGATTGAACCAGTTTTGATTAACGCCGCAAGGTGAAGTCACTTGGAACTATCATAAGATAGAACTAATATGAATCGGCAATCAAATGAAAGATTTCAGATGAGCACTACAATGTCAGTTCAACCGATCAAGAAGGAAGTTCAAATCGGAATCTGTGGAGACAAATAATAAAGACGTGTCATTATGTTTTATGATTTAAACTCACAAACTAATTATATTGGCATTCTTCATCACAGTAGAAAACCATCGTTATCAGGATAATGGAAACAATACAGGTACTGTCATTTGTTTTTATTACCAATAAATAATGGTAACTCATCGTTAAGTTATCAATAAATAATGGTAACTCATCGTTAACGTATCAATAAATAATGGTAACTCATCGTTAACGTATCAATAAATAATGGTAATTCATAGTTAAGTTATCAATAAATAATGGTAACTCATGACCAAGTTATCAATAAATAATGGTAACTCATGACCAAGTTATCAATAACTAATGGTAACTCATGACTAAGTTATCAATAAATAATGGTAACTCATGACCAAGTTATCAATAAATAATGGTAACTCATGACTAAGTACTTAAGTTATTTGAATTATAAATTATAATTACATTTATCATAATCAAAGCTGAGGTACTCCACAAATATTCCCCATAAGAATGACCAGATCAACAATGTGTGTCAGTGTTTGTTTTAGTTGGTATTATGTTATTCAACACTGTGTGACAATGTGTTCTAGTATTATATAATTTAACACTGTTTTAACAGTCTACATAGTCATTTATTCAACAGTATGTGATTAGTGTCATATCATTCAACAATGTGTATTAATCTATGTATCCGATGTTATGTTATCGAATGGTGTGTAATGATCTATGTAGTCAGTATTGTTATTGTAATAGTGTAGGTAATTAGATTTATGTCTTTGAACATTGTTTATTAGTCAATGTAGTGAGTTATGTAACTCAACACTGTGTAATAAACTATGTAGTCAACGTTTTGCTACGGGTTTTAATAATCTGTGTTGTTTGTTTTATGTCACCCATGACTGTGGACTGGTCTATGTAGTTTGTGTTATGTCACTCAACGATGTCTATCAATTTATGTAGTTTGTGTTATGTCACTCAACGATGTCTATCAATTTATGTAGTTTGTGTTATCTCACTGAAGAGAGTGAAATAGTCTATGTAATACTATCCAGCGGTGGGTAATAACCTACGTAGTCAGTTTTATGTCATACAACAGCGTGTATTAGTTTATGTTGTCAATGCTACGGTGTTTATTATAATCTATGTAATCAGTATTACGCCAATCAACAGTATGTACTATTCTATGCTGTCACTGTTATGTTATTCAACAAGTTTTGAGTCAATGGTATGAGAAAACAAACAACTGACTGGTTCTGATTGACTCGTATTTCATATTCACATGTTCAACACTATTCATCTTTATGATCTGCGCAAATACGAAACGTTAATTTATCTGACATCCAATTCGTTCATCACCAAATGTAGTAATAACAAGTGAATTGTTAACGTTGTCATTTGTTGGTTATCAACAATATTATTCAAGTTTAGTAACTACGTGAAATAAATATTAAATTAGTTACAAGGCCTAAATAAAATGAAACTAACAGGTATCAAACAAAGTAAATGAAAACTTATTGTCAATATTTGAGAAGTGTACCATAATTAAAATAAGGCTTATGTCATGATCTCAATTATATGAATCAGTGAGCAAATTTGAAACGTCACTGTTTATGTGTTCTTCTTTTTTGAAAACAATTTTGCAGTGTAAGACGAGAGAGAGAAGGCAGCTGCTCGTCACCACCCACCTCAAACTCTTTAGGTACTCTTGTACTAACGAACAGTGGGATTTACCGTCACCCATGGCTGAAAATGTGAGCATATTTAGTGTAAGGGAGACTCGAACCCGTCACCCTCAGTTTACGAATCAATCTATGTAACCACTTGGCCACGCCTAACATGTACATTCAGCGTCAAATATTAAACATACATTCTAAGTAAGAAATTTAAAAACACTGATTGTTCCTCTTTCAAGTTCGGTATATGAATACCTAAAGATACTTTTTAATGTAAATATAAATATTAATTTAGAGTTTTGTTTCCACTATCGAGATTTCCGCAGAAAACGGTGAAAATTTTGTTCGTAATTGATAAACATTTATATTTAAATTCCAGTTAAACATACAGTACCGTGAATATTTGTAGTTGTTTTCTTTTACGACTCGTAAAAAGTTTTTTCTTTCATTTGACCAAACTGTGATTATTTAATTTAATTTACATGATAATTTTAAACACAATTTACGCCTTTTGAAACTCTGATGGTGATGCTGAAAAATACTAATTATTTAACTTTCCAACATTTTATAAACTTCAGAATATCTTTGACCAATATCTTTCATTCGGATAGTTATGTATGAGTTTAATTAGAACAGATTGTACCTGCGAGTTTAGATTTGTGTTCCAGACATGATAACAAACAGAAAACATTTTGATCAGTAATACAATATTCAAAAACATTTCGAGTTCCTTCTTCGAGTACTACATAATTTATTGTTGTATTAAAAACATGCTGATTTAAAGGAGTTATGAAATTCTTTTCTTCTTTTCTAATCGATTCTAATATTGGCTCAGAGAAAGTAGTCATCTTGGAAACATGACTTACTACTTTAAAATAGTCATCCTTAAAACACAACTTATTGTTTTAAAGTAGTCATCCTTGAAACACGGCTTATTGTTTGAAAGTAGTCATCCTTGAAACACGGCTTATTGTTTGAAAGTAGTCATCCTTGAAACACGGCTTATTGTTTGAAAGTAGTCATCCTTGAAACATGACTTACTACTTTAAAATAGTCATCCTTAAAACACAACTTATTGTTTTAAAGTAGTCATCCTTGAAACACGGCTTATTGTTTTAAAGTAGTCATCCTTGAAACACGGCTTATTGTTTTAAAGTAGTCATCCTTGAAACACGGCTTATTGTTTGAAAGTAGTCATCCTTGAAACATGGCTTATTGTTTTAAAGTAGTCATCCTTGAAACACGGCTTATTGTTTGAAAGTAGTCATCCTTGAAACATGGCTTATTGTTTTAAAGTAGTCATCCTTGAAACATGGCTTAATGTTTTAAAGTAGTCATTTTTGAAACATGGCTTACTACTTTTGTTTTTGAAATTCGCACAAAGCTACTCGAGGGCTATCTGTGCTAGCCCTCCCTAATTTAGTAGTGTAAGACTAGAGGGAAGGCAACTAGTCATCACCACCCACCACCAACTCTTGGGCTACTCTTTTACCAACGAAAAGTAGGATTTACCGTCACATTATAACGCCCCCACGGCTGGGAGGGCGAGCATGTTTAGCGCCACTCGGATGCGAACCCGCGACCCTCAGATTACGAGCGCATGCCTTATCGCGCTCGGCCATGCCAGGTCGCTTACTACTTTAAAATAGTCATTCTTGAAACATGGTTTATTGTTTCAAAGTAGCCATATTTTAAACATGGCTTATTAGTTTAAAGTAGTCATTCTTGAAACATGGCTTATTGTTTTAAAGTAGTCATTCTTGAAACATGGCTTATTGTTTTAAAGTAGTCATTCTTGAAATATGGCTTATTGTTTTAAAGTAGCCATCCTTGAAACATGGCTTGTTGTTTTAACTTGACTTCTTATTCATCTTCCGTCTTCCTGAATTTAAAACATTAATGTATATGTGGCTCAATTCAGTTATTAGATTATTTGTTCAACTTATTTTACATGAATCTAATTCCTCCCGTGGGTCTTACAATTCTAAAATCTGGGGTTTGATTCCTCGTAAAGGACAGACTTAGAAAACAACATTGAGTAAGTATCACTAACATACTTTAGTGAGTTTCGAGATGGGACAGTATTTAAAGACAGTCTCACGAACATTGTTTTGTGGCCATATTAGAATAAAAATATATATAAACATCTGAGGGTATCAATCAGTTGCAATTTTGAAATCATTTGAAAACATCAAAATATTTCAACTCTGTAAGTAATGTGTTTTAAAAAATCTTTTTTAACAACAAAGTTACTTAATTTTGGCTAAAATATAAAAAAACGATTAAAAAATAAAATTATCGCATTGTTAAATGTAACAGCTCCTTACTATAGTAAATATAATATACTAAAAACGTTTTCATTGTATGTTGTTTTGTATAAATTTCATTCACAGTAGGAAGTGCTAAGTGTCTTCAGAAATAGAAAACCGTGAAACAAGAAACATAAAATAACATAAAAGAAATCATCTAACAAACAACCAAACAACATGAAAGGACCTCCTAAAACAAAAGGAATAAACAACAAGAAAGATTAATTTGTTTTATGAATTTTGCGTAAAGCTACTAGAGGGTTATCTACGTTAACCGTCCCTAATTTAGCAGTGTAAGACTAGAGCGAAGGCAGTTAGTTATTGCCACCCACTGCCAACTCTTGGGCTACTTCTTTACCATCGAATAGTGGGACTGACCGTCACGTAATAACGCCCCCACGGCTGAAAGGGCGAGCCTGTTTGATATGACGGGGATTCGAACCCACTACCCTCGGATTATAAGTCGAACGCCTTAACCCACCTGGCCATGCCGGTGGGTTAAGAAGGACGTACAAACACGGTTGTGCTAAGAACTGTTTGTTCAAAATTGAGCTATACGAGTTCTGTTCACCACTCGATTTCTATCATTATGTGAGGAATATGGGGTAAAAGTGTTATGTAGATAGTTTTATTTACTGAGAAAAACTTTTCCAAAACTTATCCAAAAGTTGAAATCAAATGTAGTTTAAATTATCGCAAGAATGGTTTTTCTTTTATGTTCTTTTTAACATGCGATGCATATAATTAAAAAATATTTTGTTATCTATAAAGGAACATATGGGTTCTGCTGTTAAGTGGTTCTTAATTCGTTTGAAAGAACACATTGCTGTGAAAATTCAGTCAAGTATCACACTGTGAATAGAATGATAAATTAGGCTTCATATTTTTATATCACGAACGAGAACCAAAATAGTAACTGGACGAAGACGAGAAACAGTTACAAATCTGATTGAATTCGATCATTGTGATCTTGAAGATTGAATTTAACCTGTTCAGTGTCGTAGACGAGATAACTTGTCCAAGCCGATCGGTAACACAGTACCACGGACGAGATAATTTGTTCCTAATAATACCTAACTAAAACGCTAGATGTCAGCACCATAAATGCATTTTACTTGCTGTTGTTGTTGTTTCGAATTAAGCACAAAGCTACACAATGGGCTATCTGTGCTCTGCCCACCACGGGTATCGAAACCCGAATTTTAGCGTGTAAGTCCGCAGACATACCGCTGAGCCACTGGGGGGCATTTTACTTGCTAACAAATTACTCAAATATGCAGAAAAAAAGCTGAAATACTTGGCAGTCAACAGGTTAAACAGCAGAATCAGGCAACATTGCTTCTAAATTTGCGAGCTTTAAGTTTTAAAATGCCAGGTTAACTTAACCTTGTATATCGAGAAAATAAACAGGGTCTTAGAAGTTTTAGCATTGTTATTTAAGGACGCGGCTCAGTAGTTCGTTCAGTGAAGAGAAAAGACATGCAAACTATGTTGTGCCTACGACTTACAGAGAGATATAGTTTTTAAAACTTGCATGCCCTCAGACATATCACTGATCTGGTTAAACTAGGAAAATTATAAACACAAACATTATAAAATTCTTATCAGTATTAAAATTGTATTCTTTATTGAACCACAGTATGTTTCTTATTAGTATTAATACTGTATTTTTTATTGAACCACAGTATCTTTCTTATTAGTATTAATACTGTATTCTTTATTGAGCCACAGTATGTTTCTTATCAGTATTAATACTGTATTCTTTATTGAACCACAGTATGTTTCTTATCAGTATTAATACTGTATTCTTTATTGAGCCACAGTATGTTTCTTATCAGTATTAATACTGTATTCTTTATTGAACCACAGTATGTTCCTTATTAGTATTAATACTGTATTCTTTATTGAACCACAGTATGTTCCTTATTTGTATTAATACTGTATTCTTTATTGAACCACAGTATCTTTCTTATTAGTATTAATACTGTATTCTTTATTGAGCCACAGTATGTTTCTTATCAGTATTAATACTGTATTCTTTATTGAGCCACAGTATGTTTCTTATTTGTATTAATACTGTATTCTTTATTGAACCACAGTATGTTTCTTATTAGTATTAATGCTGTATTCTTTATTGAACCACAGTATGTTTCTTATCAGTATTAATACTGTATTCTTTATTGAACCACAGTATGTTCCTTATTTGTATTAATACTGTATTCTTTATTGAACCACAGTATCTTTCTTATCAGTATTAATACTGTATTCTTTATTGAGCCACAGTATGTTTCTTATTTGTATTAATACTGTATTCTTTATTGAACCACAGTATGTTCCTTATTTGTATTAATACTGTATTCTTTATTGAACCACAGTATGTTTCTTATCAGTATTAATACTGTATTCTTTATTGAACCACAGTATGTTTCTTATCAGTATTAATACTGTATTCTTTATTGAGCCACAGTATGTTTCTTATTTGTATTAATACTGTATTCTTTATTGAACCACAGTATGTTTCTTATTAGTATTAATGCTGTATTCTTTATTGAACCACAGTATGTTCCTTATTAGTATTAATACTGTATTACTTATTTGTATTAATACTGTATTACTTATTTGTATCAATACTGTATTCTTTATTGAGCCACAGTATGTTTCTTATTAGTATTAATACTGTATTCTTTATTGAGCCACAGTATGTTTCTTATCAGTATTAATACTGTATTCTTTATTGAACCACAGTATGTTTCTTATCAGTATTAATACTGTATTCTTTACTGAGCCACAGTATGTTTCTTATCAGTATTAATACTGTATTCTTTATTGAACCACAGTATGTTTCTTATTAGTATTAATGCTGTATTCTTTATTGAACCACAGTATGTTCCTTATTTGTATTAATACTGTATTCTTTATTGAACCACAGTATCTTTCTTATTAGTATTAATACTGTATTCTTTATTGAGCCACAGTATGTTTCTTATCAGTATTAATACTGTATTCTTTATTGAACCACAGTATGTTTCTTATCAGTATTAATACTGTATTCTTTATTGAGCCACAGTATGTTTCTTATCAGTATTAATACTGTATTCTTTATTGAACCACAGTATGTTTCTTATTAGTATTAATGCTGTATTCTTTATTGAACCACAGTATGTTCCTTATTTGTATTAATACTGTATTCTTTATTGAACCACAGTATGTTTCTTATCAGTATTAATACTGTATTCTTTATTGAACCACAGTATGTTTCTTATTAGTATTAATGCTGTATTCTTTATTGAACCACAGTATGTTCCTTATTAGTATTAATACTGTATTACTTATTTGTATTAATACTGTATTACTTATTTGTATTAATACTGTATTACTTATTTGTATCAATACTGTATTCTTTATTGAACCACAGTATGTTCCTTATTAGTATTAATACTGTATTCCTTATTTGTATTAATACTGTATTCTTTATTAAACCACAGTATGTTCCTTATCTGTGTTAATACTGTATTCTTTATTGAACCACAGTATGTTCCTTATTTTTATTAATACTGTATTCTTTATTGAACCACAGTATGTTCCTTGTATCCATTGGCAATGATGTGTTTTTCTCAGTACGAAACTCATTAGATCAGGCTGGTTAGAATACTAATCAAAATGGTGGTCAGTTCGTAATTTACATAAGTCAACTATTACAATTTTTGTGGCGTGACATTTTTGTAAGCTCTCGAAGCTTCATTACAATTAATTACATTTGCCGTAACACATTTTAATTAGGTCTTTCAAAATTTTGTCAAAAGAAGAGTATCGAGTAGTGTTTCGACTACACTGTGTCCGATATATCATCTCTCTGAAAAACCCCAAAAGGACTGGATAAAGGAAGTACTGTTAAAAATATAATATCAACAATGCCTTGTGACACGTATAATTAATTTCAACCTTACTTCGCCGGCATAGAAAAATCATTCACACCATAACAATAGTTGTTGTAACAAATAGCTTATAAAAACAGTGTTCAGATCACCACGGTGTTTGCTGTACCACACCAATATGTTGAGCTCTGTAGTGAGCAAGAAATGTTAACGGTAAATGACACAACAGGTATAGTGTGGTTGAAATACCATTATAAAGTCTTCCTTTTTAATTTTTTGGAGAAATACAAAAAGTTTGAGTACAAAATATAATATTAAACATATAATAAATCCAATACTAAATAACGTCTTACCAGTATAATTAATTATGATCTTTCTTATAACAACCATAACAGCTATTTGTCAATACGTTTCTTGTACGTTAGCTTTGTTCTTTCACACCTAGTCATATTATAAAACAAAATAGCTTCTAATTTCCAGGTATTCACGCTAGAATGTTGTCCAAACTGTATTTGTAGCGTAGTGTCATCTGTCGGTCTGCCTTAGAAATACCAATAATATTATCTATTGTTTGTTTGTTTTTTTGTTTTGAGCAAAGCTACACAACAATATCTGCGCTAGCCGTCCCTAAAATAGCAGTGAACGACTACAGGGATAAGCAGCTAGTCATCACCACCCATCGTCAACTCTTTGGCTGCTCGTTTACCAACAAATAGTGGGATTCACCGTAATATTATAATATGTGTTATGAATACCCACGTTAATGCTTATACTTCAGCACCTCAGTTTTTCTAAAGGGTCAGGAATCCAAAACAATAAAAAACACTTTAAATGAAAAGTAAAGTGAGTATAACTATTCGCAATATATAAATCTAATTTCCGAAATTTAAATTACATTACAATGACTTCCTGATTCACTACCACACTTGTAATTCTAAAGGAACGTCCTTTTTCTAATAAATTACAAATTCATAATTTTTAAGTTACAAGTGAAAGGTATTTTCCAGATGAGAGGATGTGCTAATCAATCACAGATGGCGCTAGGTTCTCATTTAATCTCATTCACAAGGAAAGTTGTGAATACTGTAACAATCATAACGTTATAAAAATACATAGGTTCCAATAAGTCTTGAAGGAAATGAAATAGAAACCTAATAAACAGAGCGCTTTCGAGCTTTCGAATGGTGGACCGTTGTTCTTCATGGACAACCTTGGAGAAAAAGGGTTGTGGAGTTTCTACTTCGTTTCCATCGAGAATATTGTAATAAAATAGTTATAAAATGTGCAAACATATCAGAACAATACATTATTAAAAACCGGTTACAGGTAATATAGAATTGTTGTTTTTAATGAAAGGTATTACGCCAACAAATTGTAAGCTGTTCTATATAATACCTACAGGTTTGTAAAATAATAATGTTGTTATTAAGCACAAACCATACACTATAAGTATCGAACCTCGGTTTCTAGAAGTATAAGTCCGCGGAAACACCGATACGCTACTCGGAGGGAATTGAAAGTAATCCAATGTCAATTTGAGAGTCCAGACTTATAAAATACCGATCCAAGTTTTAAAAAACAACAAAAGAAGTTTACCAAAAAAAGATTAGAACAATGGGATAAAAGGAAGTTCACAAACAGGATTTAGACTTACTGTTAACAGTGTAAGGAAGTTCACAAACAGAATTTAGACTTACTGTTAACAGTGTAAGGAAGTTTACAAACAGGATTTAGACTTACTGTTAACAATGTAAGGAAGTTCACAAACAGGATTTAGACTTACTGTTAACAGTGCAAGGAAGTTCACAAACAGGAATTAGACTTGCTGTTAACAGTGTAAAGAGGTTCACAAACAGGAGTTAGACTCACCGTTAACAGTGTAAGGACGTTTACAAACAGGATTTAAACTTACTGTTAACAGTGTTACCGTAGATTCACAAGCACTAGCAATAATACTTACAGAATAATTATGCTCCAATTTGAGGGTCAGTGTTTCGCTGTCCAGTTTCTTTAACCATTAACAACAAACTGTGAATGAAAATACAAATCTGTGGAACGCTCATGAAAATCTGTAAAGCAAAACACCGAAGGCTTAGTTAAAGAAAAATAAGCATTCGGTATTATAAGGTGTTTATTTCTAGTATTGAAATTTCTCCTATACACCACAGAAATCAAATAATGATCTGTCTTTTAAGGATACATTTAGAGTTTTATAGCTTAAAACAATCACATCTTAATGATGGTATGATATCGAGTCATTGTTTAGAAATATGTCTCTAGACGAAACTATTGATCTGTGTTGTAGCCCCGTGTTTGCTGAGACGCAGAATATAGTTAAACGTGTTTATAAAACACGTTTATGTTTTGCAACAAAACAGTTGTATTTTATGTGTACTGATAAAATATGTGTAATATTTATGGGGTTTTAAGTCCTTTTTAATTAACCATAGAGTACTCTAATTTAAGAAACAATCAAACCTCATAATTATATATCTGCATCACCATTAGAAGAGGCCTAATTGAATTTTTTTGATTTACTGACCCAAGCTGTGATAATGACCCTTAACTAAGAGAAACTGGAGTCTACAACAGAAGGTAAGGCCAATCAAAGAATGAATTAGACTTCTACGTCACAATTCTATTTCCAGTTTTGCCTCTGGTGTGGAAAAATAAACTTTAATATATATATGCGTGTATGTCTATATATGTTCTAGCAAAGTCATGATTTGGAGTTCCATTTCCCTCGGGAGGCGCAGTGGATTACTCAGTGAGGCTTTGTTATGAAAACAAACCATGAAAACGTTTGGTAACAACCTTGTTGTGGACGTTCTAAGCCTGTGTATAACAAACCATCAAAACGTTTGGTAACAACCTTGTTCTGGACGTTTTAAGTCATTGTATAACAGACCATGAAAACGTTTGGTAACAACCTTGTTCTGGACGTTTTAAGCTTGTGTATAACAAACCATGAAAACGTTTGGTACCAGCCTTGTTCTGGACGTTTTAAGCCTGTGTATAACAGACCATGAAAACGTTTGGTAACAACCTTGTTCTGAACGTTTTAAGCTTGTGTATAACAAACCATGAAAACGTTTGGTAACAGTCTTGTTCTAGACGTTTTAAGCCTGTGTATAACAAACAATGAAAACGTTTGGTAACAGCCTCGTTCTGGACGTTGTAAGCCTGTGTATAACAAACCATGAAAACGTTTGGTAACAACCTTGTTCTGGACGTTTTAAGTCATTGTATAACAAACCATGAAAACGTTTGGTAACAGCCTTGTTCTGGACGTTGTAAGCCTGTGTATAACAGACCATGAAAACGTTTGGTAACAACCTTGTTCTGGACGTTTTAAGCTTGTGTATAACAAACCATGAAAACGTTTGGTAACAGCCTTGTTCTGGACGTTTTAAGCCTGTGTATAACAAACCATGAAAACGTTTTGTAACAGCGTTATTCTGGACGTTTTAAGCCTGTGTATAACAAACCATGAAAACGTTTGGTAACAGCGTTATTCTGGACGCTTTAAGCCTGTGTATAACAAACCATGAAAACGTTTGGTAACAGCCTTGTTCTGGACGCTTTAAGCCTGTGTATAACAAACAATGAAAACGTTTGGTAACAGCCTTGTTCTGGACGTTTTAAGCCTGTGTATAACAAACCATGAAAACGTTTGGTAACAGTCTTGTTCTAGACGTTTTAAGCCTGTGTATAACAAACAATGAAAACGTTTGGTAACAGCCTTGTTCTGGACGCTTTAAGCCTGTGTATAACAAACAATGAAAACGTTTGGTAACAGCCTTGTTCTGGACGTTTTAAGCTTGTGTATAACAAACCATGAAAACGTTTGGTAACAGTCTTGTTCTAGACGTTTTAAGCCTGTGTATAACAAACAATGAAAACGTTTGGTAACAGCCTTGTTCTGGACGCTTTAAGCCTGTGTATAACAAACAATGAAAACGTTTGGTAACAGCCTTGTTCTGGACGTTCTAAGCCTGTGTATAACAAACCATCAAAACGTTTGGTAACAGCTTTGTTCTGGACGCTTTAAGCCTGTGTATAACAAACCATGTAAACGTTTGGTAACAGCCTCGTTCTGGACGTTTTAAGCCTGTGTATGACAAACCATGAAAACGTTTGGTAACAGCCTTGTTGTGGACGTTTTAAGCTTGTGTATAACAAACCATGAAAACGTTTGGTAACAGTCTTGTTCTAGACGTTTTAAGCCTGTGTATAACAAACAATGAAAACGTTTGGTAACAGCCTTGTTCTGGACGCTTTAAGCCTGTGTATAACAAACAATGAAAACGTTTGGTAACAACCTTGTTCTGAACGTTTTAAGCCTGTGTATAACAAACCATGAAAACGTTTGGTAACAGTCTTGTTCTAGACGTTTTAAGCCTGTGTATAACAAACAATGAAAACTTTTGGTAAAGCCTTGTTCTGGACGCTTTAAGCCTGTGTATAACAAACAATGAAAACGTTTGGTAACAGCCTTTTCTGGACGTTTTAAGCCTGTGTATAACAAACCATCAAAACGTTTGGTAACGCTTGTCTGGACGCTTAAGCCTGTGTATAACAAACCATGAAAACGTTTGGTAACAGCCTCTGGACGTTAAGCTGTGTATAACAAACCATGAAAACGTTTGGTAAACCTGTTCTGAGTTTAAGCCGTGTAACAACCATGAAACGTTGGTACAGCCTGTTGGACGTTTGTAAGCTGTGTATACAAACCATGACGTTTGTACAGCCTGGCTTTTAAGCCGTGTATAACAAACCATGAAAAACGTTTGGAACCGCCTCGTTCTGGACGTTTTTTAAGCCTGGTATAACAACAATGAAAACGTTTGGTAACAATCTTGTTCTGGACTTTTACGCCTGTGCTATAACAACCATGAAAACGTTTGGTAACAGCCTTGTTCTGGACGTTTTAAGCCTGTGTATTACTGATGTCACCCTGATGGCACTTTTCTAATGGTTGATAATGTGCATCAAGTTGATGTTTATACCTAGTTTTTAAGTCGTACACATTCTAGTATAAAGTTTGTTGTTGCAAGTCTATAGAATGACAAACTGTCGTTGTTAGATGTTCATCATAAGTGTGGTAGTACATATAGAAACCGGTGGTGAACAGAGCACAGCTGTCCCTTATGTAGGTTTGTGCTTAATTTAAATAAACAAACAAACCCAATGTGGCATTGCTCTGAAAAATACACGCACACACACTGTTTATATTACGACATTATTTTCAGGTTCGAAAGTTTTCATTAAAAGTATAAACAGATTAGGTTAAAATACATGAAAATAACTTATTATTATACTTTGTATTATTTTTTATCTGTTAATCTAATCTGTTTGTTTTATAACCGTGGCATAGCTGTTCATAGCATAGTTCTCAGTTGTTTTCAGTTATAAACTTTAGGTTCATATATCACTTATTTCTTGACCAACATGAGATCTAATTACAATTTTGGACTCGTGAAATCAAATTCTTTCGACATATGTAAATGATCCCACCCAACGTCTCACAGAGACATGTATTTGATCCCACTCAAGGTCTCACAGAGTAATTTATTTTAATCCTCTCTAAAATAAGTTCAATTTGAGGGTAGGGCGGTAGAGATCCTCAAAAATTGATCAAATCAAATAGGGTAAACATGCGCCCCAAGCTGAGGATTAAATTGGCGCACAAAAATATAGCTAACAGAGAAGAATAGAAAATGTCTCTTATATAAATTTATTCTAAGACTGCATGAAACAAATTCATATGCTTCTGTTATTGAGGGTCCCCTCTTGTTTATAACGCAACGATTTGAATACCTGGTTTAGTCTATGTGATTTGAGTACTATAACTAATGCATGTGTGTATGTGTGTATTTTCTCATCGCAAAACCATATCGGACTTTCAGCTACATCCACCGAGGAGAATCGTTATAAATCCGTAGACTTAGCGCTGGGACAACTAATGTAAGAACACCTTTCCTTTCTTGAAGTACATACAATGTAATCAATACATGTGTGTTTTTTTTTATATCAAAGCCATATTAAGCTATCTGGTGAGTTCACCGAGGGAAATCGAACCTTGATTTAAACGTTATAAATCCGTAGACTTATCGCTGGGACAACTAATGTAAGAACACTTTGTTTCTTGAAGTATATACAATGTTTTAAATAAGTGTGTGTATGTGTTTTTCTCATAGCAAAGCTAAATTGAGCTATCTGCTGAGTTCACCGAGGGGAATCGAACCCTGATTTTAGCGTTGCAAATCCTTAGACTTATCGCTGGGACAACTAATGTAAGAACACCTTTCTTTTCTTGAGGTATATACAATGTAATAAATGTGTGTGTGTTTATCTTATAACAAAGCCACGTTAAGTTACCTGCTGAGTTCACCGACGGGAATCGAACAAATAAATAACTGAATATTATTGTTTTAATTTTATTATTATTTCTCAATGAAAACTTCACATATCGTACAACATTTGTTGTTTAAATAAAGGTTACTGACGCAACTCCTTTTGTAACGAATTTCAATGACTAAATACAATATAATTCTTGAAGAAGCAGGTTAAACTAAGAGAGATGTTCAGATGACGTGTTTTAGGAAAACTAGACTCATTTTTTTCAGTTATATTTATTATCGAAATATCAGTTGTTGGAAAATGCTGTATTTTTGATAAAGTTTATGTTTAAGAACCATCTCAATCAGGGTTCAAATTTACAGAAACACAAAACAAGAAAACTAGAGGGTGAAGTGAACGTACTTTTGGAAAAAAAACACAGTGTAAACGTTAAGAAAAACAAATATTTAAGTGCCAATAAATAATTGTTTTCTAACGGGACAATTGAACGCATGCGCATCCCAAAAGCAGCTCAAATAAGATCTGGTACTGGTACCGTTTTAAAACTCAGTATCTATGAGTACCAGCTGGTACATTGTGGCACATTGTGATTAATTTTTATACTCGTACTAAGACAAAGAAGTTGTATGATTAAACTAGATCTTGAGCAAAGAAAATTATAATGTTAATTCATTTAAAACTAATACATAGTTTTCAATAAGCGTCTTTAGTTTTCTGTTATTCTGGTGGCTAAAGATTTGTACGTCACAACAATAACTTTTTAACTGTGATATATATTTTAAACGACAGCACACATACAAAGAAATGACTGTAATATAGCATTCATCAGGAGAAATATGCATTTTAGCTTTAATCCAGGTTATATCCAAGGTAATACACAGTCACCAACATGTTTCTAATATTAAAAACAAACAGAAAAAAATCACATGGTTCAAAGTAAGTTTGAGCTCTCGAGTGTAATATATACCCTCACCGGTGTGACAAAGCTAAACTTTACATGGTTTAAGGTAAGTTTGTGTTCTAAATTGAACAGAAACTAATCAACAAAGAACATCATTCCAAAATCCTCAGAAAAGCAAATTTTCAAAGCTTAAAGTAATAAATCCTTTCTTTTCACACTCTTAGAAAGTTTTTTTTTCAAGTTTCATGATATACTTCACACCTGGGGTAACTCTGGGTTTCAAGTTTCATGATATACTTCACACCTGGGGTAACTCTGGGGGTCATGTTTCATGATATACTTCACACCTGGGGTAACTCTGGGTTTCAAGTTTCATGATATACTTCACACCTTGGGTAACTCTGAGTTTCAAGTTTCATGATATACTTCACACCTGGGGTAACTCTGGGGGTCATGTTTCATGATATACTTCACACCTGGGGTAACTCTGGGTTTCAAGTTTCATGATATACTTCACACCTGGGGTAACTCTGGGTTTCAAGTTTCATGATATACTTCACACCTGGGGTAACTCTGGGTTTCAAGTTTCATGATATACTTCACACCTGGGGTAACTCTGAGTTTCAAGTTTCATGATATACTTCACACCTGGGGGGTAACTCTGGGTTTGCAAGTTTCATGATATACTTCACACCTGGGGTAACTCTGGGTTTCAAGTTTCATGATATACTTCACACCTGGGGTAACTATGGGTTTCAAGTTTCATGATATAATTCACACGTAACTATGGGTGGAATGAAAATCATTTTAAATCATTTTTTCTCTTATCCTCTGCTTGTTTCATTGGAGAACTCATAGAACCGTCTTGTGTTATTTGACAAGTAATTAAACACATTACTAAAATCCACTAGTTAGTTTTCATACTAATAGATTTTAATATTCGATTCCTTTTTTTTTTTGTAAGAAACAAGAGATATGGGTATTTAATTACACGGATGAAACAATTTATTCAAATTGTTTTGAAAATTTTACCGATGGTAGAGGCATTAGGAAACATTATCTTATCTTTAAACACCAGTTTTGTCTTTGTTACTGTAAAGGCAATAAAAAATAGTGTTTTTACTCCTTAGATTTCTGTAGTATTATTAATCCTACTTTTTATCCTATATGCCCCACAGCTACACAGCGAGTTTCAATACCCCTGCTGGACAGATGGTCATTTGTGCTTAATTACAAACTATAATTTATTTTATGTCGTTTCAAGTTGATTTTTTGGTTTGGTATCAAAATGTGTGTTTGAAATGAATATATTTTAATCAAGCCACAATTCGTCCGGCATGGCCAAGTTAGTTAAGGCGTTCGATTCCTAATCTGAGGGTCGCACCAAACATGCTCGCCCTTTCAGTCGTGAGGGCGTTATAATGTGACGATCAATCCCACTATTCGTTGGTTAAAGAGTAGCTCAAGAGTTGGCGGTGGTAGGTGATGACTATCTGCCGTTCCTCTAGTCTTATACTGCTAAATTAGGGACGGATAGCACAGATAGCCCTTGAGTAGCTTTGCACGAAATTAAAAAAAAACAACAAAAAAGCCAAACAAACCACAATTCCTTACTTAATAAAGACGTCAAACATAGACAACAACTTCAACCATTTTACCTTCATCATTAATTCCACTCCAACATTGGTATATTGGTAGCTGCCGGTTGAAACTCACTACTTATTAAATGGCTCAGGTTACACAGTTTTTATAACGTTATGAGCTACTTCTTTAAAATCATCCACAGTTAGGAGCCTTTAAATTTTACTATTCTGATAATGGTTAGAATAACCATCTTTTATTGTTTTGGTCAAGCAAATTCAACAAAGAGTAGTTAAGTCTGTATTTGAAATTTTAAGACGTGCAATCCGTGTAGAACTAAGTGGAAAATGAATCATTAAACGTAGCTCTAATTTTCATGTAGAGTAGTTCGCAATATAAAAGGTATAAACTTGTTTATTGTGGCTGTTTTGTTTAATGTGGTTTCACTTTCTCCATACATACAGTGTTTAACGTTTTTCTGGACACAATATTAGAATTAGGTTCGGCCTACTACAAGTGCTAAAATTATTTTCAATATGCAAGTTAACAAAAGTGGTGACGCAATTGAATGCATAAGAAATACATCTTTGATTTTATTTGATGACTACAATTTGGTGGTATGATGACTACAAAAACTGGTCGTTTTTTTGGAAGGGCGAGTGACAGCCCTATTCGACAAAGATTATATATACATTATAATCATAAAACTGTGCTCATATCAGGGACTTAGAACGTTCAAAAAGGTCATTTTATTCAATAGAATTGCCAAACAAAGAAAGAGGGATCAATATGGGACACCAGAAACATCCATAAAGAGACCAGGAGCAAGTCATAGCCCCCATTTTGTTACAGGTGAAAATCAAGGAATACAAAGTTTGGGGCTCAGCATGGCCAAGTGGTTAGGGTACTTGACTCGCAATCTGAAGGTCGTGGGCTCGAATCCACATCCAACTTAACATGCTCACCCCATCTACCGTGAGAGCACTCTTATGTGGTGGTCAATCCCACTATTCGTTAACAAAAGAGCAGCCAAAGATTTAACGGTGGATGCTAATGACTAGCTGCCTTCACTCTACTCCTTAACTGCTAAATTAGGGACGGATAGCGCAGATAACTCTCGTGTAGCTTTGCACGAAACTCAACAAATAAATAAACAAAATTCAGAGGCAAATACTCTCTATATATTACACGTAACGCTACGCAACACAGACATAAGGGATAACCGTTTAAAACGAGACCAAAATGGTGTGAATTCACCAAAATAAACTTTCCATTCTCATCTCCCTTAAATCCATTGCAAAGCACAAACACATGGGAAATTCTGAACGAAACAACCTATGCATTTCTGTGTGATAAGACCGTTGAAACGGTGGAAAACAGCAGTCCTCGTACATAACACGAAATGCAGAAAGCATGTAGCGTAGAGTGGTGTACTTTTGAGCTGACATCATTGCAATGGCGTCTTTTTTAAGTGAGAACTATTTCGAAGATCGTATTACTATAACGTACTCGGCCTAAATGTATGAAAAAACTCCATCTTGCAAGATGAACAGTGTTTTACTTGGTTCACTAAACTTCGTTTTCATAAAAGTTAATTACAGAAAAATAGAAAATAAATAAAGCAAAACGAAAGATCGATAAGCATGAAACTACTTTTAATAAAACTAAAAGTCAGAAATACAATTAATACGTCTAGTGAGAGTCAAAAATCCAGAGGATAGAAATAAAACATCTGCTTTCAGTTTGATGGTACGGTATTAAAATTAAAAACTCGTTTTGAGAGTGTGGTATATTTGAACAATTTTTTAAAAATTTCTACGTAAATATCATAAAAAATTAATTGCAAGGAGCTGTTTGTTTGTTTTTGAATTTCGCGCAAAACTACTTGAGGGTTATCTGCGCCAGCCGTCTCTAACTTAGTAGTGGATAGTTGTTGTTGTTTTGAATTAAGCACAAAGCTACACAATGGGCTATCTGTGCTCTGCCCACCACGCATATCGAAACCTGGATTTTAGCAATGTAAGTCCACAAACATACCGCTGAGCCACTGAGGGGCTTTAGCAGGGGAAAACTAGAGGGAAGGCAGCTGGTCATCACCATCCACCACCAACTCATGGGCTACTTTTTTACCAACGAATAGTGGAATCGACCGTAACATTATAACGCCATCATGGCTGATAGAGCGATTATGTTTGGTGTGATGGGGATTTGAACCCGCGACCCTCAGATTTCGAGTCGAAAGCCTTAACTCACATGGCCATGCCGAGCCTCACAAAGAACTGTTAACACAATATTATACTTAAATAAAAATTACATTTATGGCTATTCATTTTACTGCTAGAAGTTATTTATTATTGAAAATTATTTAATTATTCATAAATATGATAATTTTTTTCTTCACGAACTATTTGTATTATCTAAGTTTCAAGTGACAAAGGTTTCCTCGCACTGTGTACTTAACTGGATTTTTAGGTTGTGAAAGGTTTATATATTAACAGTATTATTTTAATGAAATTATACGATCAGAATCTATTTTTGGGTATTTTATATATAAAAATAAACATAAGGCTCTACAATTATTTTATTTGCATGTCATATTAATTACCAGTTTCATAAAACTCTAATTATGAAGTTCATAATATGCATTAGTCACTAGTTTCGTAAAACACATTATTTACCAGTTTCATAAAAGAAATTAATTAGGAGTTTGATAGATCACATTAGTAATCAGTTTCATAAAACTCTTTAGTTATCAGTTTCATAAAATGCCTTAGTTATCAGTTATGTAATACACATTACTTACCAGTTTCATAAAACTCTTTAATTATCAGTTTCATAACACACATTAATTACCACTTTGTATCAATTCATTAATACTCTAAATGTACCGAAAATTTCCAAAATAGGATAATTTTTGCAGTGAAAACTTTCGAATGTCCCCCAGTGGATCAACGGGAAGTTAGTTTACGGACTTACAACGATAAAATCTGAAGTTTGATTCTTCACGGTGGACACGACAGCCACATGTGGTTTTGCTCTAACGTAACACGACTAAATGAAATGAACATTTTATGAAGCTTGTGAAACAGTAGTGTTACGTTAGAGCAAAGCCCACATGTGGCTGTCGTGTCCACCGTGAAGAATCAAACTTCACATGCAAACAGAGCTCTGTATGTGCACAGCTATGTTTACAAGTATGTGCCATACAGAGGTCTGCTTGCACGTGAACTTCAACTGTAGATGTGTAACGTATTACCATGAATTACTTTTATGTGAAATTTGCAGTTTGGTAACACGACTAAAGCACGCTCGGTATGGCCAGGCGTTGGACACTTAATCTGATGGATGCAGGTTCGAATCCCGGTCACACTAAACATGCTTGCCCTTTAACCCCCCAGTGGCTCAGCGGTATGTCTGCGGACTTACACGCTAAAATCCGGGTTTCGATACCCGTGGTGGGCAGAGAACAGATAGCCCATTGTGTAGCTTTGTGCTTAATTCTAAACAACCAACAACCAAAAACACGACTAAACGAAATGAACATTTTTATGAGGCTTGTAAAACAGTAGTGAAGGTAATTAGGTACTTAAAATTAGGTGAAATACGAAACTGTAAGTAGGAGTAATGTGCATCATTGGGGACGTTTCGAATCTTTCGAATATAGTTACAATACGTGTACCAAGCTTACTCTAATGTTCTATTACGAAACCGTTTCGTCGCTCGTCATTAGAGCAGTGAATGAAAGGCCGTCAGTTAGCAGACTTAATCAGGTTACTCACGTTGATTCAGCTTTTACGTTACGAATATACGAAGCTGCTCTTTAGCTTTCAAGTCAACCGACTACGATAAAGACGCCTTTTTATTGTTTTCAAGGTCTAAATACAACTCGATAACTTTAAATGCAATTATTCTCGTCTGCAGCTTACAAAAAAGAAAATTAAGATCATTATTTCTTCTAAGCAAATTTATAAATTACTCTAATTACTGGGCGAAAAAAAACAACAAACGAATGGAAGTAAAAACTTTTACGGATACTTTTAATAATTTTATTGCAGTAAAAAGTAAATAATTTTGATTACAACTTTACTTTTACGTCATTATCGAGCCATGACGTTAAAATTCTGTCGTGGAAAGTAAGTACGAGAGTTTAAATTTTAATGTGTTCCTATTCTTAAAATATGTATATATGTATGGTAATATTCAGCCTTATAGGTCAGGACACTGTATGTCAGTTGTTCTTGTTCTGCGACCTGGTGTGCGTAGCATATCAGTTGTTCTGTGAACTGGTGTGTGTGGCATATCAGTTGTTCTGTGAACTGGTGAGTGTGGCATATCAGTTGTTCTGTGTGGCATATCAGATGTTCTGTGAACTGGTGAGTGTGGCATATCAGCTGTTCTGTGAACTGGTGTGCGTAGCATATCAGATGTTCTGTGAACTGGTGAGTGTGGCATATCAGCTGTTCTGTGAAATGATGTGCGTGGCATATCAGTTGTTCTATGAGCTGATGTGCGTGGCATATCAGTTGTTCTGTGAGCTGGTGTGCGTAGGATATCAGTTGTTCTTGTCCTGTGAACTGGTGTGCGTGGTATATCAGTTGTTCTGTGAGCTGGTGTGCGTAGGATATCAGTTGTTCGGTGAACTGGTGTGCGTTGGCATATCAGTTATTCTTGTTCTGTGAACTGCTGTCCACGACATATCGGTTGTTCTGGTTCTGGCTAACACGTATCTTGTTTATGTCATTACACTAATTTTATAAAATTGAAAATCACACCAGAGGCTGCTTTGTAGAAAGTTTTCTGACTCTGTATGCTGAACGTTTCAGTGAACGGACTGTTAACATAATGTCCCACCTGATACAACACACTTTCTTACCTGAAAACACACCGGAGGAAAGCTCTCTGAAAGTGACATTAGTGTCATTACAATAACCTGTTATCAGATACTTATCCATGATTTCTTTCAAAACAAATTAATTTTTTTTTTTTTTTCCAAATTACGTTCGATCATTTCTAAAACTTAGCTACAGGTTTCAATTTTCTTCCGCATGAGACCAAACATTGCTATCCAAATGCTGCGAAGTTGACGAGAAAAAAAGTTATACTCTGGAAGAAAAGATGAACGAAGGTGTTCTAGTGTTCAGTGTTGTGATTCGTCTGTTATGGTCGACCGTTGTTGACGTCACTGTCACTATGGTGACCGCCGGGACTCAGCTGAAGCTTGCGGTCACTGGCTATCTTTCCTTGCCTGGGAAAGAAACAGACTTGCGCAACAATGAGGATTGTGTGTAACTCTTGGCTTACGATTTTCCACAATTTAGGGAAGAAGGCCTGGAACCGTTTAACTAATGAATACTCACTACACAACCTTTCTGGAATGTTAACAACTGTAGCAAGAAATAAAAACTTCGAGACCAATACTGGTTTACGTTAGGAGTTTTAAAGGAGAACATAGTAACTAATGCAGATAAACAGACTAAAAAACCTGTTTTCCTCTTCAACTTGACCAACAACACTGATCGATGTTACGTGTATGTGTTCACGTGAGATATGATGCTTGCACGCGTACCTTTCACGTTCGTCACCACGTACAACGCACGCAACAACAAGGATGAGTGTTGTGTTGCTAGCGTGCCGCAGTCAGTGCGCATTCCGAGTCGATGTCGACATTGTCGACGCACTTAGGCTCGAGTTCGTACTGTCGTTCTTATCCAAGCTTTGTATTAGGTGTATCGAACGTCCTTCCGAAGCACGAGGGAGAATGTCACGAGATCGTATGAAACAAGTAATCCAAAATATCTTAAACCCGCATTGGATTAAAGACACCTTCGCTCCAGGGATGTGAGTGAGTGCTTTTCCATTCGATCCCGAGCTAGCTAAGCCTAGCGTCGGGTTTGTTTCGTGAATATATACAGAAACAAAGAGGCGATAACTTCCAACCAACTTTACCTTAGCTCTGAGAGTCAGTCTCTTGACTCGAGAGGCGAAAACATGGCTTCTGTTGCGGCTTGGCTTCCTTTCGCCCGGGCGGCCGCGATAGGCTGGGTTCCCATCGCTAACAATCCTCTTCCAGCTCCACCGATTACTAAACAAAAAGAAGGCAGAGAGGACGAAAAATTCATAATTAACGTCAGTGGTTGTAAGTTTGAAACTTGGAGGAACACAGTGGAGAAATATTCCGATACGTTGCTGGGGTCAAACGAGAGGGAATTTTTTTACGACGAGTCTAAGAAGGAGTATTTTTTTGACAGGGATCCTTACCTATTTAGACATATCCTCAATTACTACCGTACGGGGAAGCTGCACTTCTCTAAGCATGAGTGTCTCATGGCTTACGACGAGGAGTTGGCTTTCTTCGGAATCATTCCAGATGTTATTGGCGACTGTTGTTACGAGGACTACAGAGACAAGAAACGGGAGAACGCGGAACGGATCATGGACGATAAGATGTCAGAAGATAAAGAACAAAATGACACTTCAAACTACACCATCAGGGAGAAGATGTGGCGGGCCTTTGAAAACCCCCACACCAGCACGGCGGCTCTGGTGTTTTATTACGTGACGGGTTTTTTCATTGCGGTCTCCGTTATGGCCAATGTGGTGGAGACGGTCCCGTGTGGGTTTACATCCGTACTGGAAGAATCTCTCTCTTGCGGAGAGACGTACAAGATCGCGTTTTTCTGCCTGGACACTGCCTGCGTGCTAATATTCACGGCTGAGTACCTTTTGCGTTTGTATGCGGCACCCAGTAGGTGCCACTTCATGCGAAGTGTCATGTCAATCATCGATGTCGTGGCGATCCTTCCTTACTACATCAGTCTCGGTCTCACAGATAACGAGGACCTGTCCGGAGCTTTCGTTACGCTGCGAGTTTTCCGGGTCTTCCGGATCTTCAAGTTTTCCCGCCATTCGCAGGGGCTACGTATTTTAGGTTATACCTTACAGAGCTGCGCTTCGGAACTGGGGTTTCTAGTCTTCTCATTGGCCATGGCCATCATCATCTTCGCCACGGTTATGTTTTATGCCGAGAAAAACGTCAAGGGCACGAACTTCAGGAGCATCCCCTCGGCTTTCTGGTACACCATCGTTACCATGACAACTTTAGGGTGAGTATTTAGACCTACTAAAAGAAACTTATTTTAAAATAGGATCTAAATCCACCATAGATAAGAACACGTGATCCGTGACATCCTGGGACCTGCACGAATCTGTGGCGTTTATTAGTTCTTTAACAACAATTATAAATTACAAGTAAAGGAGCACGTGTTTTGTTTGTTACATAAACTGAAACTACTGTTGTTGTTCTTTTAAAGCACCAGAGTTCAAGTGGGAATCCGCGGAAAGATTCGCGAATGTTTATAAGGGAAAGATGAGGCTCATCTCGGCTTTCCCGTCTCTCTGTTCAACATACGGTTGGATACTGCTGAATGAATGAAATTACCAAATGAACACAAACCAAAAATGAGCATGGCGGGTGTCTGAATATATAAAATGGATATTTGTAATTTTTTTCGTCAGAAAAAAGATGGAGAAGTCCTTATTCTGGATCCTTTACTGTTAGAATTTTTGCTAAAAAATTATAATAAATTTAATAAGTTTCTCCATGCCGTTTTTTGCGGGTAGATAAATGGATGGATGAAAAGAACAAATGACTTGCAACTCTTTATGTTTTTTTTGTGTGCTTAATGTGTCGCGAAACGTTGAAAGTACAATAGGAAAGAAGAACACTGCCTGCTAATAAATACTCTGAACGAAGTGCTCTGTCCAACCATTTTATGAAACATAATTAAAAAAAAAACAATATATTCATGAACGAACATAAACTCTCTTCACGTAATCGAATAAGCGCCCTCTATAGTCAAAAAACGTATATCTGCTTTTGTGAACGTCCGTTATCGACTTGTCACGTTAATATATTATACCAATCTGGTATAGAAGTATCTCTTACCCACCAGGTTCCAAATTTACTTAATATTTTAAAATTATGTTCGTCTGATTTGTACTTCTACACTTCGTTGCAAACAGTCTGTATTGTTGGTCATCCACACCCACCGCCAACTCTTGGGCTACTCTTTTACCAACAAATAATGTGATTGACTGTACTTTATCACGCCCCCACGGCTGAAAGGGCGAGCACGTTTGGTGTGACGGTGATTCGAACCCACGACCATCAAGTTACGAGTCGAGTGCCCTTACCACCTGGCCATGTCGGGCTCGACAGTGTGTATTGTTTCAATTTATACTTCCACGTCCCTAATGTGTGTTTGTTTGTGTAGCAGATTGATATGTTGAAATGTTGTTTACTGATTTCCAACACAGGTAGAACACCACTCTCTTCTTAAGAGTGTGTGAATTAATCCGCAAACATATTTGTAAAAAAAGTTAAAACACTTTAATGGCGTTCATTATTTAAACATTCAAGGCACTCGACCCATAATCTGAGAGTCGAGGGTACGAATCCCCGTCACACCAAATATGCTCGCCCTTTCAGCCGTGAGGACGTTGTAATATGACGGTTAATCCCACTGTTCTTTGGTAAAATAGTAGCCCAAGCGTTGGCGGTGGGTTTCTTCCCTCTAGTCTTGCACTGCTAAATAAGGACAGTTAGCGCAGATAGCCCTCGAGTAGCTTTGCTCGAAATTCAAACCCAAACCACACCAGTGTTTAAGATGGTTTAATAACTTAACGTTCCAAGACGTTAAAACGTGCTTATAACTTTAATAAGACGCGTTCAGAAATTTTGATATTCCGAGAGGTAAAATCATGTTAGTAAATTGTAATATTCCATTAAATATGGAACGTATTAATAACACTTTAATTAATATTCCCACAAATAAAGATGTATTTAAAACCGTTAACAGTATTCCAAAGGTAAAACCCTATTATAAATGATAAGTATTGCCAAAAAATAAAGACACGTTACTAACTGTTAAAACATAGATGAAGCTTACTGATAAACTTGATAAAGTTCTCAAAATACAGTTGATATGGTGAAACAAGAGCAACCTTGTGTTAATAGATGGATAAGTATGTACGAGATGTCTTATGGGCATTATTATGCAAATACCAAAAAAAATTCGATGCACAAACAAACAGTATTTATTTATTAAAGTTTTGAAATGTTGCTTTTTATTGAATTTTATTAAATGCTTATTAATGTCGTTTTCTCTCTCTCTCTCTCTCTATATATATATATATATATATATATATTCTATATATAGGCGACTATTTTATATATATATTGGCCTCTTCATCAATACGCATGGCCAGCTGGCTAAAGCACTCGACTCGTAATTTGAGGGTCGCGGTTTCGAATCTTCGTCGCACCAAATATGCTAGCCCTTTCAGCCGTGATGGGCGTTATAAAGTGACGGCCAATCTCTTGTTCGTTGGTAAAAGAGTTGCCCAAGAGTTGGTGGTGGGTGTTGATGCTTAGCTGCTTTCCCTCTTGTCTTGCACTGCTAAATTAGGGACGGCTGTCGCAGATAGCCCTCGTGTATCTTTGCGCGAAATTCAAAAAACAAGCAAGTAAAATCAAACCAAACCCGACATATTGATGGGCGTATTAGACTCTATAACTCGAAATGTTTTCACTTGATATTTAGTACAAAAGTTGGACGTACCTCAGGGACCTACAAAGTATCTTTAGCTGAATGTAGGTCAATGGTTAAAATTGTTACAAACTTTCACTTTCAAAAACAATCAAAATCCAATAACAAACTGAGATGGAAGGAGTATCTTGAGATTTACACTGATGTATATTAGGGTATTTTACTGCATATTTTAAATTGGACGATGCAAAAGTCAAACCTGTGAGGTGCAGGAGATACGCGTCATGATTGGCCCACCGTTAAAGTACTCGCAACTATAGGGTCACTGGTTCAAATCCCCGTCACACCAACCATGCTTGTCCTTTCAGTCGTGGGAAGGCGATTATGTGACGGTCAATTGTACTATTTATTGGTAAAAGAGTAGCCCAAGTGAGTGGTGATAACCAGCTGGCTCTACTTTAGGTTTTATCCTGCTAAGTTAGGGACGGCTGTCTCAAATAGCCCTTGTGTAGCTTTGCGCGAAATGTAAAAAAAAAACAAAAACAAATATACCTAGATATATTTTTTGATTTACATTTATTTAATTTTGGTACATTTGTACAGCGTAAGACGAAGTCTGGTGATCTCATGTGATCCAAGGTTCGAGATGTGATGCCACTAAACATGATCTGTACTTATTTGTTTGTTTGTAGTTAAGCGCAAAGCTACACAACGGGATATCTTTGCTCTGCCCACTACGGGTATCGAAACCTAGTTTCTACCGCTGTAAGGTCGCAAGCATAATGCTTTGCCACTGAGGGGCCTATTCGTACTTTTACCTCTAACTGCGTTATAAAAAATGTCAAGTTATTCCGTTAGATACTTAAATTCAGAGGGAACTACATTTGGCCTAGTTATAGAGCCCACTTACACATGAGGTACCTTTCACGTTGAACATTTCTGTTTCACTTAGTACCACAGTTTTGGTCTTCTTGAGATCTGTGTTTTTAAATGTTTTGTTCAGTGGTTTCATTTCTGTGTTTTATAGTTACCATACTTCACTAATATAGCACTTTGTTATTCTACTGTCAATTAGGTTTTTTATATAGTGCAGTTGGTTTTATAGTATGGGTATTTTGATTTAAATACTGTATTTTGTCCTGTAGCATGTATACTTTATTTAGGTTAGATACTGTATTTGGTTGTGTAACATGGGTACTTCTAATTAGGAACATTTATTTAGTTTTGTCAGGTACTGTATTTGGTTGTGTAACACGGGTAGTTTATTTTGCTTTGTTAAACATTCTGTTTAACTGTATTGCATGGACACTTTTATTTAAGTACCTTCTATTAGTTCTAAGTACAGTTTATATTTGAGATATGTGGGAAGAATGCTGTATAGAATTATTTAACAGCTAGTTTTCCATTGGATTGTCTGTATCTAAATCAGTTGATTTTTATCATTTCATTATATTATGTTAGTTAACTATCATTTAGTGTTATTGTATCTGATTTTAATAGGCTTCTGCATATATATTGATCTTCGAGTTGGTCTTTTCCCATTATTTCAAATATGTACCTCGTATTTCGGTACCCACCAAATTTTTCAGTTTTTAATTTGGTGTTTTTGTTGGGTTTTCTTTACCAGTATTTAACATATAAATAACTGTTATAAATATTTTAAACAGTCCTCCATCTTTTACGGAACTTCATTCTTCACACAAGTCAAGGTGAAATTCAGTTTTCTCTCTTGTCATTAAAACTTCATCAAGGGCGTACCACCAGCGACACAGATCGATACTGTTTCTCTTTGAACTGCAATTTACTGTTTTGATTCACGAGAACTTACAACCATGGTGGCGCCACACTCGATGATAAAAATAACTTGTATGAGAAGCTACTGTTGTAATAATGCAAGAGAATAAACAGTGTTTGGTTTGCTTTTTTAAATAGACCAAAGAATAAGTGAAATTTCTCGTTGAAGAACATTATCAGTGCAGTGTAAATCAATAAACGAATTAAACCAATAACAAAGCATATCCAGTATAAAACATAACGTTTTTAAATCTCTGTGTAGCCATCCATTATTTTAAGGTGATAGACTAGAGGGAAGGCATCTAATAATCAGCACCAACCATCAACCCTTGGCTATACATTTGTAATCGAATCATGCGATTTGAATGTCAGCCAACAGAACACGAAGCTCGTGTCCTACGGTTCACAATTCGGGTACACTAACCACTAGGCCACATAAAGCGTGGTATAAAAACAAGTCAGAAATTTAAGGGTCAAGGCTGATGAAGCAGAATAGAAGAAAAACATATTAAAATTTGTAGTAGACACAGCAGAAGTACTAGACGTTCGTTACAATATATTTGAGTCCACAAATAGCAAGTCATAAATTTTAAACTTTCAGTTAGATCTGATTTTAAAAAAATAATGTATCCTATATTTGTAAAAACCTGAAAGTTGTTTCTAAAAACACAAGAAGAACGAATTCAGTAGGATATTCCTGATAATTGTCACTTACAATGATTGTTGTGCTACTCAAATGGTAAAGTGTTATTAGTTGGGAGAGCAGACAGTTACACAGTTCGAAAGTTACAGTTGTATTGGTTGGAATAGCAGATAGTTTCACAATTGAAAAGGTGCAGTTGTACTGATTGTAAGAGCTGTTAGTTAAACAGTTCAAAAGGTACAGTTGTATTGGTTGTAAGAGCAGAGAGTTACACAGTTCAAAAGATACTGTTGTATTGGTTCGAAAAGCAGACATTTATTTACACAGTTCAAAAGATACAGTTGTATTGGTTGTGAGATCAGATAGTTACACAGTTAAAAAGGTACAGTTGTATTGGTTGTAAGAGCAGATAGTTACACAGTTAAAAAGGTACAATTGTATTCGTTGTATAAGCAGAGAGATACACAGTTTAAAAGATACAGTTGTATTGCATGTAAGAGCAGATACTAAAACAGTTCAAAAAGTACAGTTGTATTGGTTGGAACAGCAGATAGTTTCAGAGTTCAAAAGGTACAGTTGTGTTGGTTGCAAGAGCAGATAGTTACACAGTTCAAAAGGTACAGTTGTATTGGTTGGAAGAGCAGATAGTTACACAGTTCAAAAGGTAGAGTTGTATTGGTTGGAAGAGCAGATAGTTACACAGTTCAAAAGATACAGTTGTAACAGATAGTTAAACAGTTCAAAATGTACAGTTGTATTAATTGGAAGAGCACATAGTTACACAATTCAAAAGATACAGTTGTAGCAGACAGTTACACAGTTCAAAAGATGCAGTTCTATTGGTGGTAAGAGCATATAGTTTCACAGTTCAAAAGGTATAGTTCTATTGGTTGTAAGAGCAGATAGTTATATAGTTAAAAAAGCACAGTTGTATTGTTTGGAAGAGCAGATAGTTTCACAGTTCTACTGGTTTCAAGAGCAGATAGTTTTAGAGTTCGAAACGTACATCTGTACTGGTTGGAAGAGCAGATAGTTCAGCTCAAAAGGTACAGTTGTATTGGTTGATAGAGCAGATAGTTTCACAGTTCAAAAGGTACAGTTGAATTGGTTGAAAGAGCAGAGAGATACACAGTTTAAAAGATACAGTTGTATTGTTTTTAAGAGCAGAGAGTTAAACAGTTGAAAAGGTACATTTGTAGCAGATAGTCAAACAGTTCAAAAAGTACAGTTGTATTGGTTGGAAGAGCAGATAGTTACACAGTTCAAAAGATACCGTTGTAGCAGAGAGTTACACAGTTCAAAAGGTACAGTTGTATTGGTTGTAAGAGCAGAGAGTTTCATAGTTCAAAAGGTACAGTTGTTTGGTTGGAATAGCAGATAGTTTCACAATTCAAAAGGTGCAGTTGTATTGGTTGTAAAAGCAGATAGTTACACAGTTCAAAAGGTACAGTTATATTGGTTGTAAGAGCAGATAGTTACAGAGGTCAAAAGGTACAGTTGTATTGGTTGTATGACCAGATATTTACACAGTTCACAAGGAACGGTTGTATTGATTGTAAAAGCAGATAGTTACACAGTTCAAAACGTACAGTTGTATTGGTGTAAGAGCAGATAGTAACACAGTTTAAAAGGTACAGTTGTATTGGTTGTAAAAGCAGCTAGTTACACAGTTCACAAGGTACGGTAGTATTGATTGTAAAAGCAAATAGTTACGCAGTTCAAAAGGTACAGTTTTACTGGCTGTAAGAGCAGATAGTTAAGCTCAAAAGGTACAGTTGTACTTCTTGAATGTAAGAACACATAGTAACACAGTTTAAAAGGTAAAGTTGTATTGGTTGGAAGAGCAGGCAGTCACACAGTTCAAAAGGTACTATTGTATTGGTTCGAAGAGCACATAGTTACACAGTTCAAAATAAACAGTTCTATTGGTTGCAAGAGTAGATAGTTAAACAGTTCAAAAACTACAGTTGTAGCAGATAGTAAAACATTTCAAAAGGTACAGTTGAATTGGTTGTAAAAGCAGATAGTTACACAGTTCCAAAGGTACAGTTGTACTGGTTGTAAATACAAATAGTTACACAGTTCAAAAGATACAATTGTATTGGTGTGAAGAGCTGATAGTTTCACAGTTCAAAATGTACAGTTGTATTGGTTGGAAGAGCAGATAGTTTTACAGTTCAAAAGGTACAGTTGAGTTGGTTGTAAGAGCAGATAGTTAAGTTCAAAATGTACAGTTGTATTGGTTGAAAAAGCATATAGTTACACAGTGCAAAAGGTACAGTTGTATTGTTTGGAAGAACAGATAGTTTCAGAATTCAAAAGGTACAGTTCTTCTGGTTGTAAGAGCAGATAATTTCACAGTTCGAAAGGTGCATCTGTACTGGTTGGAAGAGTAGATAGTTACACAGTTCAAAATGTGCAATTGTATTGGTTGGAAGAGCAGGCAGTCACACAGTTCAAGGATACAGTTGTACTGGTTCGAAGAGCAGATAGTTTCATAGTTCAAAAGGTACAGTTGTATTGGTTGAAAGATCAGATTGTTACACAGTTCAAAAGGCACGGTTGTATTGGTTGAAAGAGCAGATAGTTACACAGGTCAAAAGATACAGTTGTACTGATTGTAAAAGCAGATAGGTACACAGTTCAAAAGGTACAGTTGTATTGGTTTAAAGAGCAGATAGTTACACAGCTCAAAAGGTACAGCTGTATTGTTTGTAATATCAGATATTAACACAGTTCAAAAGGTAGAGTTGTATTGGTTGTAAAAGCAGAGAGATACACAGTTTAAAAGATACAGTTGTATTGTTTTTAAGAGCAGATAGTTAAACAGTTGAAAAGGTACATTTGTAGCAGATAGTTAAACAGTTCAAAAAGCACAGTTGTATTGTTTGGAAGAGCAGATAGTTTCACAGTTCTACTGGTTTCAAGAGCAGATAGTTTCACAGTTCGAAAGGTGCATCTGTACTGGTTGGAAGAGAAGACAGTCACACAGTTGAAAAATACAGTTGTATTGGTTGGAAGAGCAGATAGTTACACAGTTCAAAAAATACAGTTATAGCAAATAGTTAAACAGTTCAAAAGGTGCAGTTGAATTTGTTGTAAGAGCAGAGAGTTACACATCTCAAAAGATACAGTTGTATTGGTTGTAAGAGCAGATATTTACACAGTTCAAAAAACACAGTTGTATTGGTTGTAAGAGCAGTTTGTTACACAGTTCAAAAGGTACATTTGAATTGGTTGGAAGAGTTGATAGTTTCACAGTTCCAAATGTACAGTTGTATTGGTTGGAAGAGCAGATAGTTTCAGAGTTCAAAAGGTACAGTTGTGTTGGTTGTAAGAGAACATAGTTACACAGTTCAAAAGGCACAGTTGTATTGGTTGAAAGAGCAGATAGTTACACAGTTCAAAAGTTACCGTTGTAGCAGAAAGTTACACAGTTCAAAAGGCACAGTTGTATTGGTTGAAAGAGCAGATAGTTACACAGTTCAAAAGTTACCGTTGTAGCAGAAAGTTACACAGTTCAAAAGGTACAGTTGTATTGGTTGGAAAGAGTTGATAGTTTCACAGTTCCAAATGTACAGTTGTATTGGTTGGAAGAGCAGATAGTTTCACAGTTCAAAAGGTACAGTTGTGTTGGTTGTAAGAGCAGATAGTTACATAGTTCCAAAGGTACAGTTGTATTGGTTGGAAGAGCAGATAGTTACACAGTTAAAAAGATACCGTTGTAGCAGAGAGTTACACAGTTCAAAAGGTACAGTTGTATTGGTTGTAAGAGCAGAGAGTTTCATAGTTCCAAAGGTACAGTTGTATTGGTTTTAAGAGCAGATAGTTTTAGAGTTTGAAAGGTACATCTGTACTGGTTGGAAGAGCAGATAGTTACACAGCTCAAAAGGTTCAGTTGTATTTGTTGGAAGAGCAGATAGTTACATAGTTCCAAAGGTACAGTTGTATTCGTTTCAAGAGTAGATAGTTACACAGTTCAAAAATACAGTTGTAGCAGATAGTTAAACAGTTAAAAAGGTGCATTTGTAGCAGATAGTTAAACAGTTCAAAAGGTACAGTTGTATTGGTTGAAAGAGCAGATAGTTACACAGTTCAAAAGTTACCGTTGTAGCAGAAAGTAACACAGTTCAAAAGGTACAGTTGTATTGGTTGGAAGAGCAGATAGTTTCACAGTTCAAAAGGTACAGTTGTGTTGGTTGTAAAAGAACATAGTTACACAGTTCAAAAGGCACAGTTGTATTGGTTGAAAGAGCAGATAGTTACACAGTTCAAAAGTTACCGTTGTAGCAGAAAGTTACACAGTTCAAAAGGTACAGTTGTATTGGTTGGAAAGAGTTGATAGTTTCACAGTTACAAAGGTACAGTTGTATTGGTTTCAAGAGTACATAGTTACACAGTTCAAAAGATACAGTTGTAACAGATAGTTAAACAGTTCAAAATGTACAGTTGTATTGGTTGGAAGCGCACATAGTTACACAATTCAAAACATACAGTTGTAGCAGACAGTTACACAGTTCAAAAGGTACAGTTGTATTGGTTGTAAAAGCAGAGAGTTTCACAGTTCAAAACGAACAGTTGTATTGGTTGGAACAGCAGATAGTTTTACAGCTCAAAAGGTACATTTGTATTGGTTGTGAGAGCAGATAGTTACACAGTTCAAAAGGTACAGTTGTATTGGTTGGAAGAGCAGATAGTTACACAGTTCAAAAGGTAGAGTTGTATTGGTTTTAAGAGCAGATAGTTTTAGAGTTTGAAAGGTACATCTGTACTGGTTGGAAGAGCAGATAGTTACACAGCTCAAAAGGTTCAGTTGTATTTGTTGGAAGAGCAGATAGTTACATAGTTCAAAAGGTACAGTTGTATTGGTTTCAAGAGTAGATAGTTACACAGTTCAAAAGATACAGTTGTAACAGATAGTTAAACAGTTCAAAAGATACAGTTGTAACAGATAGTTAAACAGTTCAAAATGTACAGTTGTATTGGTTGGAAGAGCACATAGTTACACAATTCAAAAGATACAGTTGTAGCAGACAGTTACACAGTTCAAAAGGTACAGTTGTATTGGTTGTAAAAGCAGAGAGTTTCACAGTTCAAAATGAACAGTTGTATTGGTTGGAACAGCAGATAGTTTCAGAGTTCAAAAGGTACAGTTGTGTTGGTTGCAAGAGCAGATAGTTTTACAGCTCAAAAGGTACATTTGTATTGGTTGTGAGAGCAGATAGTTACACAGTTCAAAAGGTACAGTTGTATTGGTTGGAAGAGCAGATAGTTACACAGTTCAAAAGGTACAGTTGTATTGGTTGGAAGAGCAGATAGTTACACAGTTCAAAAGATACAGTTGTAACAGATAGTTAAACAGTTCAAAATGTACAGTTGTATTGGTTGGAAGAGCACATAGTTACACAATTCAAAAGATACAGTTGTAGCAGACAGTTACACAGTTCAAAAGATGCAGTTCTATTGGTGGTAAGAGCATATAGTTTCACAGTTCAAAAGGTATAGTTTTATTGGTTGTAAGAGCAGATAGTTATATAGTTAAAAAAGCACAGTTGTATTGTTTGGAAGAGCAGATAGTTTCACAGTTCTACTGGTTTCAAGAGCAGATAGTTTTAGAGTTCGAAACGTACATCTGTACTGGTTGGAAAAGCAGATAGTTCAGCTCAAAAGGTACAGTTGTATTGGTTGATAGAGCAGATAGTTTCACAGTTCAAAAGGTACAGTTGAATTGGTTGAAAGAGCAGAGAGATACACAGTTTAAAAGATACAGTTGTATTGTTTTTAAGAGCAGATAGTTAAACAGTTGAAAAGGTACATTTGTAGCAGATAGTTAAACAGTTCAAAAAGTACAGTTGTATTGGTTGGAAGAGCAGATAGTTACACAGTTCAAAAGATACCGTTGTAGCAGAGAGTTACACAGTTCAAAAGGTACAGTTGTATTGGTTGTAAGAGCAGAGAGTTTCATAATTCAAAAGGTACAGTTGTTTGGTTGGAATAGCAGATAGTTTCACAATTCAAAAGGTGCAGTTGTATTGGTTGTAAGAGCAGATAGTTACACAGTTCAAAAGGTACAGTTATATTGGTTGTAAGAGCAGATAGTTACAGAGGTCAAAAGGTACAGTTGTATTGGTTGTATGACCAGATATTTACACAGTTCACAAGGAACGGTTGTATTGATTGTAAAAGCAGATAGTTACACAGTTCAAAACGTACAGTTGTATTGGTGTAAGAGCAGATAGTAACACAGTTTAAAAGGTACAGTTGTATTGGTTGTAAAAGCAGCTAGTTACACAGTTCACAAGGTACGGTAGTATTGATTGTAAAAGCAGATAGTTACACAGTTCAAAACGTACAGTTGTATTGGTGTAAGAGCAGATAGTAACACAGTTTAAAAGGTACAGTTGTATTGGTTGTAAAAGCAGATAGTTAAACAGTTCAAAAAGCACAGTTGTATTGTTTGGAAGAGCAGATAGTTTCACAGTTCTACTGGTTTCAAGAGCAGATAGTTTCACAGTTCGAAAGGTGCATCTGTACTGGTTGGAAGAGAAGACAGTCACACAGTTGAAAGGTACAGTTGTATTGGTTGGAAGAGCAGATAGTTACACAGTTCAAAAAATACAGTTGTATTGGTTGTAAGAGCAGTTTGTTACACAGTTCAAAAGGTACATTTGAATTGGTTGGAAGAGTTGATAGTTTCACAGTTCCAAATGTACAGTTGTATTGGTTGGAAGAGCAGATAGTTTCACAGCTCAAAAGGTACAGTTGTGTTGGTTGTAAGAGAACATAGTTACACAGTTCAAAAGGCACAGTTGTATTGGTTGAAAGAGCAGATAGTTACACAGTTCAAAAGTTACCGTTGTAGCAGAAAGTTACACAGTTCAAAAGGTACAGTTGTATTGGTTGGAAAGAGTTGATAGTTTCACAGTTCCAAATGTACAGTTGTATTGGTTGGAAGAGCAGATAGTTTTACAGTTCAAAAGGTACAGTTGTTTTGGTTGTAAGAGAATATAGTTACACAGTTCAAAAGGCACAGTTGTATTGGTTGAAAGAGCAGATAGTTACACAGTTGAAAAGGTACATTTGTATTTTATAAGAGCAGATAGTTACATAGTTCCAAAGGTACAGTTGTATGGGTTGGAAGAGCAGATAGTTACACAGTTCAAAAGATACCGTTGTAGCAGAGAGTTACACAGTTCAAAAGGTACAGTTGTATTGGTTGTAAGAGCAGAGAGTTTCATAGTTCAAAAGGTACAGTTGTATTGGTTTAAAGAGCAGATAGTTTTAGAGTTTGAAAGGTACATCTGTACTGGTTGGAAGAGCAGATAGTTACACAGCTCAAAAGGTTCAGTTGTATTTGTTGGAAGAGCACATAGTTACATAGTTCCAAAGGTACAGTTGTATTGGTTTCAAGAGTAGATAGTTACACAGTTTAAAAATACAGTTGTAGCAGATAGTTAAACAGTTCAAAAGGTGCATTTGTAGCAGATAGTTAAACAGTTCAAAAGGTACAGTTGTATTGGTTGAAAGAGCAGATAGTTACACAGTTCAAAAGTTACCGTTGTAGCAGAAAGTTACACAGTTCAAAAGGTACAGTTGTATTGGTTGGAAGAGCAGATAGTTACACAGTTCAAAAGATACCGTTGTAGCAGAAAGTTACACAATTCAAAAGGTACAGTTGTATTGGTTGTAAGAGCAGATACTTACAGAGGTCAAAAGGTACAGTTGTATTGGTTGTAAGACCAGATAGTTACACAGTTCAAACAAAAGGTACAGTTGTATTGGTTGTAAGAGCGAAGAGTTACACAGCTCAAAAGGTACAGTTGTATTGTTTTTAAGAGCAGATAGTTTCACAGTTCAAAATGTGCAGTTGTATTGGTTGGAAGAGCAGATTGTTACACAGTTCAAAAGGCACAGTTGTATTAGTTGAAAGAGCAGATAGTTACACAGTTGAAAAGGTACATTAGTATTGGTTCTACGAGTAGAGAGTTACAGAGTTCAAAATGTACAGTTGTAGGAGATAGTTACACAGTTCAAAAGGTACAAATATATTGGCTGGAAGAGCAAGCAGTCAGACAGTTCAAAAGGTACTGTTGTGGCGGTTGGAAGAGCACATAGTTACACAGTTGAAAAGAAACATTTCTATTGGTTGCAAGAGTAGATAGTTACACAGTTCAAAAGAAACATTTCTATTGGTTGCAAGAGTAGATAGTTACACAGTTCAAAAATACAGTTGTAGATACAAAAGATACAGTTGTTTTGTTTTTAAGAGCAGGTAGTTAAACAGTTCAAAAGGTACAGTTTTAGCAGATAGTTAAACAGTTCAAAAACTACAGTTGTAGCAGATAGTTAAACAGTTCAAAATGTACAATTGTATTGGTTGTAAGAGCAGATAGTTACACAGTTCGAATGGTACAGTTCTACTATTTTAAGAGCAGAGAGTTACACAGTTCAAAAAATACGGTTGTATCGGTTGTAAGAGCAGATAGTTAAGCTCAAAAGGTACAGTTGTACTGGTTGTAAGAGCAGATAGTTACACAGTCCAAAAGGTACCGTTGTATTCGTTTAAAGAGCATAAAGTTACACAGTTCAAAAGGTACAGTTGTATTGGTTTTAAGAGCAGATAGTTACACAGCTCAAAAGGTACAGCTGAATTGGTTGTAAGATCAGATATTGACACAGTTCAAAAGATACAGTTGTATTGTTTTTAAGAGCAGATAGTTTAATAGTACAAAATGTACAGTTGTGTTGGTTTTAAGAGGAGATAGTTTCACAGTTGAAAAGGTACAGTTGTATTGGTTGTAAGATAAAATAGTTTCACAGTTCCTAAGGTACAGTTGTATTTATTGTAAAAGCAGATAGTTACACAGTTCAAAAGGTACAGTTGTATTGGTTGTTAGAGCAGTTTGTTACACTGTTTAAAAAGTACAGTTGTATTGGTTGTAAGAGCAGAGTGTTACACAGTTCAAAAGATACAGTTGTATTGGTTTGAAGAGCTGATAGTTTCACAGTTCATAATGTACAGTTGTATTGGTTGGAAGAGCAGGTAGTTAAACAGTTCAAAAGGTGCAGTTGCATTTGTTGTAAGAGCAGAGAGTTACACATCTCAAAAGATACAGTTGTATTGGTTGTAAGAGCAGATAGTTACACAGTTCAAAAGGTACAGTTGTATTGGTGATTAGAGAAATTAGTATCACAGTTTTTGAGGTACAGTTGTATTGATTGTAAAAGCAGATAGTTACACAGTTGAAAAGGCACAGTTGTATTGGTTGGAAGAGCAGGAAGTCACACAGTTGAAAAGGTACAGTTGTATTGGTTGGAAGAGCAGATAGTTAAACAGTTCAAAAGGTGCAGTTGAATTTGTTGTAAGAGCAGAGAGTTACACATCTCAAAAGATACAGTTGTATTCGTTGTAAGAGCAGATAGTTACACAGTTCAAAAGGTACAGTTGTATTGGTGATTAGAGAAGATAGTATCACAGTTTTTGAGGTACAGTTGTATTGATTGTAAAAGCAGATAGTTACACAGTTGAAAAGGCACAGTTGTATTGGTTGGAAGAGCAGGAAGTCACACAGTTGAAAAGGTACAGTTGTATTGGTTGGAAGAGCAGATAGTTACACAGCTCAAAAGGTACAGTTTTATTGGTTGTAAGAGCAGATACTTACAGAGGGCAAAAGGTACAGTTGTATTGGTTGTAAGACCAGATAGTTACACAGTTCACAAGGTACGGTTGTATTGATTGTAAAAGCAGATAGTTAAACAGTTGAAAAGGTACAGTTGTTTGGTTATAAGTACAGGTAGTTACATAGTTCAATAAGTACAGTTGTATTGTTTGAAAGAGCAGATAATTTCACAGTTCGAATAGTGCATCTGTACTGGTTGGAAGAGTAGATAGTTTCATAGTTCAAAAGGTACAGTTGTATTGGTTGTAAGAGCAGAGAGTTACACAGTTCAAAAGATATAGTTGTATTGGTTGGAAGAGCTGATAGTTTCACAGTTCAAAAGATACAGTTGTATTGGTTCTACGAGTAGAGAGTTACAGAGTTCAAAAGGTACAGTTGTAGCAGATAGTTACACAGTTCAAAAGGTACAAATGTATTGGCTGGAAGAGCAAGCAGTCAGACAGTTCAAAAGGTACTGTTGTGGTGGTTGGAAGAGCACATAGTTACACAGTTCAAAAGAAACATTTCTATTGGTTGCAAGAGTAGATAGTTACACAGATCAAAAATACAGTTGTAGATACAAAAGATACAGTTGTTTTGTTTTTAAGAGCAGATAGTTAAACAGTTCAAAAGGTACAGTTTTAGCAGATAGTTAAACAGTTCAAAAACTACAGTTGTAGCAGATAGTTAAATACTTCAAAATGTCCAATTGTATTGGTTGTAAGAGCAGATAGTTACACAGTTCGAATGGTACAGTTCTACTATTTTAAGAGCAGAGAGTTACACAGCTCAAAAGATACGGTTGTATCGGTTGTAAGAACAGATAGTTAAGGTCAAAAGGTACAGTTGTACTGGTTGTAAGAGCAAATAGTTACACAGTTCAAAAAGTACCGTTGTATTGGTTTAAAGAGCATAAAGTTACACAGTTCAAAAGGTACAGTTGTATTGGTTTTAAGAGCAGATAGTTACACAGCTTAAAAGGTACAGCTGAATTGGTTGTAAGATCAGATATTGACACAGTTCAAAAGGTACAGTTGTATTGGTTGTAAGAGCAGTGAGTTAGACAGTTCAAAAGATACAGTTGTATTGTTTTTAAGAGCAGATAGTTAAACAGTACAAAATGTACAGTTGTGTTGGTTGTAAGAGCAGATAGTTTCACAGTTGAAAAGGTACAGTTGTATTGGTTGTAAGAGAAGATAGTTTTACAGTTCCTAAGGTACAGTTGTATTGATTGTAAAAGCAGATAGTTACACAGTTCAAAAGGTACAGTTGTATTGGTTGTTAGAGCAGTTTGTTACACTGTTTAAAAGGTACAGTTGTATTGGTTGTAAGAGCAGAGTGTTACACAGTTCAAAAGATACAATTGTATTGGTTTGAAGAGCTGATAGTTTCACATTTCAAAATGTATAGTTGTATTGGTTGGAAGAGCAGATAGTTTCACAGTTCAAAAGGTACAGTTGTGTTGGTTGAAATTGCAGATAGTTACACAGTTCAAAAGGTACATTTGTATTTTGTGAGAGCAGAGATTTACACAGTTCAAAAGATACAGTTGTATTGGTTCTACGAGTAGAGAGTTACAGAGTTCAAAAGGTACAGTTGTAGCAGATAGTTAAACAGTTTAAAAGGGACAGTTGTATTGGTTGTAAGAGCAGTTTGTTACACTGTTTAAAAGGTACTGTTGTATTGGTTGTAAGAGCAGAGTGTTACACAGTTCAAAAGATACAGTTGTTTTGGTTGCAAGAGCAGATAATTTCACAGTTCAAAAGGTACAGTTGTGTTGGTTGTAAGAGCAGATAGTTTCACAGCTCAAAAGGTGCAGTTGTGTTGGTTGTAAGAGCAGATAGTTTCACAGCTCAAAAGGTACAGTTATATTGGTTGTAAGAGCAGATAGTTACACAGTTCAAAAGGTACAGTTGTATTGGTTGTAAAAGCAGATAGTTACACAGTTCAAAAGGTACAGTTGTATTGGTTGTTAGAGCAGTTTGTTACACTGTTTAAAAGGTACAGTTGTATTGGTTGTAAGAGCAGAGTGTTACACAGTTCAAAAGATACAATTGTATTGGTTTGAAGAGCTGATAGTTTCACAGTTCAAAATGTATAGTTGTATTGGCTGGAAGAGCAGATAGTTTCACAGTTCAAAAGGTACAGTTGTGTTGGTTGAAATTGCAGATAGTTACACAGTTCAAAAGGTACAGTTGTGTTGGTTGAAATTGCAGATAGTTTCACAGTTCAAAAGGTACATTTGTATTTTGTAAGAGCAGAGAGTTACACAGTTCAAAAGATACAGTTGTATTGGTTCTACGAGTAGAGAGTTACAGAGTTCAAAAGGTACAGTTGTAGCAGATAGTTAAACAGTTTAAAAGGGACAGTTGTATTGGTTGTAAGAGCAGTTTGTTACACTGTTTAAAAGGTACTGTTGTATTGGTTGTAAGAGCAGAGTGTTACACAGTTCAAAAGATACAGTTGTTTTGGTTGCAAGAGCAGATAATTTCACAGTTCAAAAGGTGCAGTTGTGTTGGTTGTAAGAGCAGATAGTTTCACAGCTCAAAAGGTACAGTTGTGTTGGTTGTAAGAGCAGATAGTTTCACAGCTCAAAAGGTACAGTTGTATTGGTTGTAAGAGCAGATAGTTACACAGTTCAAAAGGTACAGTTGTGTTGGTTTTAAGAGGAGATAGTTTCACAGTTGAAAAGGTACAGTTGTGTTGGTTGTAAGAGCAGATAGTTTCACAGCTCAAAAGGTACAGTTGTATTGGTTGTAAGAGCAGATAGTTACACAGTTCAAAAGGTACAGTTGTATTGGTTGTATTGAATATGTATCGGATATAATTTGTTCAATATGTGCTGTTGAACATGATTTTTTATTTAGTGGAATAGTTTGGTTTGGTTTTCAAATTAATGTATTGTAAATAACAAACTTTCAAAATGTTGACACTTGTTTTGTATATGAAGTACTTACTAATAGTAGCCTGATTAACTCGTAATGTGTGTTGAGAACCAGACTGAAAAGAAGAAGAAAAAATCAGTTGTATTTATACTTCATATTACAGTTATATCATTGTATGTATTTTAATTAACTACGAGCATTGCTATAGTAGAAAAGGCAGAATGTAAAAGGTTGAAAAGATAAAATAATATTATTTAGAAAATATGTTTAGATATTTGAAATGACAACTCGGTGATTTCAGATCTGTAAATGGTATAAACCTGACCCATGTATCTATTTTTAAACTGGGCCAATATACCGAAACGCTTGTTTCTACATGTATATATCTGCAGCACTGAGAAAGTTTTTCACGTGTTGCTTATGGCTGTCCATTTCTCCCTGTTGAAAAGAGTAAACACGAGATCTAGTTTCTGTATGTGGTAAATAAATTAAATTCTTCTACGTAAGCGTCATGTTTACTATACTAAATATAATTTATATATATTTCCATTATTAATGTTGGACAGATATTCTTAAAATGTGACCCTTGTATCACCCAGAAGTATAGACGGGCCGACACCACGGGTTTTGACGAAAACTCATTGTTAGCGCGAGCACACAGTAACACATAACCCCCAAAAAACATGAAGTGAGAAAACTCAAACCTTAGGTATGAAAGTGAAAAGAAAATTGTAAAACTTACACTCACTGCTGTTTAGTGGTATTCAGAGAGCAACTTACATTTTACAAGCCCCCAAGTGGCACAGTGGTATGTCTGCGGACTTTTACACTAAAAACCGGGTTTCGATACTCGTGGTGGGCAGAGCACAGATAGCCCATTGTGTAGCTTTGTGCTTAATTCTAAAACAAACAAACACTTCACATGCACTGCTCTCCGTTAGTGGTATTCAGAGAGCAAATCAAATTATTTTCATTTCTTTGACTTTAGTGTTTGTTTACTGGAAATTAATTGATTGTTTTAAATTAGCAGTTTGTTTTTTAATGATTGGCATGAATTTCGGAATCCATATTCCCACGTGTAGACGAGAAACAAACCAATATTTTTTATACAGGGGTAAGTTTGTTTTTTGTATATTAATGAGAAATTCCAAGTTGGAATTCCACGTGATTCTAGTACTACTAATAGCAATAAGTTTAAATTACACAACTGTTACTTATACCAAAATATCCATTTAGAAGCACAAATCTGGGTAAGCACTCGTCAAGGTTAAACTTTGTTTCACCTTTTCTATTATCAGGGATCTAGGTTAGCACTCTTAAAGGTTTAACTTTACCACACCTTATCCTTTAGTAGGGATCTAGGTTTGCACTCATTAAGGATTAAGTTCTACTCGTTATCCTGGTTAGTAGTTGACAAGGGGTAAATTATATAACATCTTATTTACTATAATGGAACTATGTTAGCAGTCAACAAGATATGATAAGCTATCCGACTTCTTTCTTAATATCGCGTTAAGGTTTACGACGTCTTATTATATACTATAAATCTGAACTAGCACTTGTAAAGAAATAAACCACCACACATCTACCCCGGACGTGGCTAAGTGGTTAGTATAATGGAATGTAAAATCCAAGGGTTCGTTGCTCGCCGTTTTGTTCTCTGTACTTCGCAGCAGTACAACAAAGAACGGCTAAGATATCTTACATATTACTTACTATACTAAAATTATTTTAACAGTCAACAAGGGCTAAATTAACTTGCATTTTACTATCATGGAGCCATGTAAGCAGTCAACAAGGGCTAAGCTGTCTTACTTCTTACTTACTATCATGGAATTATGTTAGCAGTCAACAAGGGCTAAGCTATCTTTAAATTGTATTTGTGTCCTTGGATTATCTTTCAACACATTAATTAATTACATTTAAATTATCCTTATGAGCTTCGATAATCTTTCAATGCATTTATTACATTTAAATTGTATTTTTATTTTTGGAAGATCTTTCAATACCTTTATTTCATTCGAATTATTTATGTGTCCATGGTTGAGATTTTAATACATTTATTACACTTAAATTATATTTGTGTCTTTGGGTGATCTATCAAAACATTTTTTTACATTTAAATATTTTGTTTTCTTGGATTATTTTTCAATACATTTATTACATTTAAATTGAATTTTTGTTTTTGATAGATCTTTCAATGAATTATTTCATTTAAATTAATTTGTGTCCTTCGGTAATCTTTATATTCATTTAAATTATGTTTGTGCTTTTCGAAAATCTATCAATTTATTTCTTTATTTAAATTGTATTTGTGTCCTTGGATGATGTTTCAACACATTTTTTACATTTAAATTATATTTATATTATTCTAAGATCTATCAATACATGTTTTCTTTTGAAGTGTATTTGTGTACTTGAATGATCTTTCAATACATTGCTTAAATTTCATTTGTATTTTCATCCTTGGGTGATCTTTGAATACATTTAGTACATTTAAATTGTATTTCTGTCCTTGGATGATTTATCCATATATTGATTATATTTAAATTATATTCGTGTGCTGGGATATTCTTTCAATACATTTATTTCATTTAAATTATATTTGTGTCTTTGGGTGATCTTTGAATGTAATTATTACATTTAAATTGTATTTTTCTTTTTAGTAGATCTTTCAATACATTTACAGTGTTCCCTCGCCACTTCGCGGGCTCGGCCGACCCCCACATATATATTTATATATATATATACATACATGTATATATAAAATAATAAATATTAAATCTAAAATATAGCATTAAATACCATTAAAATATTAAAAATAAATATAATTAATAGTGTAAAGAAACAAACAGGTATATTTTGAGATATAAACATATATTTGAGTTTATAACAGCGTAAAAATGGAAACAGAACCATCTGGAAAGGCTATAGATGTACACATTGTGCGTCTGCGAAGGCTACGCGAGAACAGCTTCATGGCGTAGCAATGTGCAAGACGGGCTATGATTGGTGCAGAAATGAAATATCTTAGTAATTGTTCTTATTATTTCAACAATAATGAACAGTATTGTAATGGGAGGGTTAAATAGTTGTACAGGGAGGGTTTTAAAAGTCTAAATGCACATAAATATATACGTAAAAATCGGCGATCCCACTTCGCGGAAAATCTCCTTTCGCGGAGGGTTTTGGAACGCATCTACCGCGATACACGAGGGAACACTGTATTACATTTTAATAATATTTGTGTTATTTGAAGGTCTATCAATGCATTTTTCCATTTAAATTGCATTTGTCTCCTTTGATGTCTTTCAATACATTTATTACATTTAATTGTATTTGTGTTTTTGAAAATAGTTCAATATATTTATGACATTTAAGTTATATTTTGTTCTCAGGCGATTTTTGTGTACATTTATTACATTCAAATTGCATTTGTCTCCTTGGGTGAACTTTCACTACATTTCGTATATATAAAAATTATATATGTGTAATTCCAAGATCTATCAATATTTTTTTCAATTAAATTGGCTCCCCAGTGGCTCAGCGGTATGTCTGCGGACTTACACGCTAAAATTCGGGTTTGGATTTCCGTGGTGACATGAGCACAGATAGCCCATTGTGTAGCTTTGTGCTTAATTCAAAACAAACAAACAAATCATTTAAATTGGTCCCGACATGGCCAAGGGTGTTCAGGCGTGCGACTCGTAATCTGAGGGTCTCGGGTTCGCATCCCCATCGCGCCAAACATTCTCGCTAACCAGCCGTGGGGGCGTTATATGTGACAGTCAGTCCCACTATTCGTTGAAAAAATGTGTAGCCCAAGAGTTGGCGGTGGGTGGTGAATAACTAGCTGCTTTTCCTCTAGTCTTACCCTGCTAAATTTGGGACGGCTAGCACAGAAAACTTTCGAGTAGCTTTGTGCGAAATTCAAAAACAAACAAACAAACAAACCAAATTCATTTAAATTGTATTTTTGTCCTTGGATGATCTTTTAATAAATTTATTAGATTTGAATTGTATTTGTGTTCTTGGATTATTTTTCAATGCATTGATTACATTAAATTGTATCTGTTCCTTGTGTGAACTTTTAATACATCATTACATTTAAATTATTTTTGTGGCCTTGGTTGATCTTCTAATAAAGTATTCCATTTGAATTATATTTGTGCCCTTTGGAGATCTATCAATACATTTATCACATTTAAATTATAATTGTGTTATTCGAAAATTTATCAATACATTTCGTCATTTAAATTGTTATTACGTCATTAGTTGATCTTTGAATACATTTATTATTTTTAAATTTTATAAGTGACCCTGGATGATCTATTACTACATTTATTAATTTTAAATAATATTTTTGTCGTTGGGTGATCTTTCAATACATTTATTACATTCAAATTATACTTGTGTTCTTACAAGATCATTCAATACATTTGTTACATTTAAATCGTATTTGTGTTCTTCGAAGATCATTAAATACAAATATTACATTTAACTTGTATTTGCGTCTTTGGGTGATCTCTTAATGCATTTATAACGTTCAAATTGTATTTGCGTTCTTGGATGATCTATCAATTAATTTATTACATTTAAATCGTATTTGTGTTACTCGAAGGTCTATCAATACATTTTTTATTTAAATTGTATTTCTGTCGTTGGGTGAACTTAAAATACGTTTATTACCATTAAATTGTTTTAATGTCCTTTGATGATCTTTTAACACATTTAGTACATTTCAATTGTATTTGTGTCCTTAGGTGATCTGTAATACCTTCATTACACTTAAATTATATTTGTGTCTTTGGGTGAATTTACAACATATTTATTACATTTAAATTCTATTTGTGTTTTGGTATATCGTTCAATAAATTATTACATTTAAACTATATTTGTGTTTTTGGGTGATGTTTGAATACATTTATCACATTTAAATGTTTTGTCTTGTTGGATGATTTTTGAATACATTTATTACATTTAAATTATACTTGTGTTCTTTAAAGATAGTTCAATATATTTTTCACATTTAAATTGTATTTGCGTTCTTGGAAGATCAATCAATACATTTATTACATTTAAATTATATTTGTGTTCTTTGAAGATCTTTCAATACATCTGTTACCTTTAAATCGTATTTGTGTCCTTAAATGATCTCTCAATATATTTATCACAACTTAAATAATATTTGTGTCCTTAGCTGATCTTTCAATACATTTAGTACTTTTAAAGTATATTTATGTTATTCGAATATCTCTCAGTACATTTCTTCATTTAAATTCTATATGTGTTTTTGGATGATCTTTCAATACAGTTATTATATTTAAATAGTATTTGTGTCCTTAGGTAATTTTTCAATACTACTTTTAAATTATATGTGTGTGCTGGGATAATCCTTCAGTACATTTATTACATTTAAATCATTTTTGTGTCTTTGGGTGATCTTTCAATACATTTATTACATTAAAATTATATTTCTAACCTTGGGGGATCTTTTAATACATTTATTACATTTAAATTATATTTGTGTTATTCGAATATCTGTCAGTACATTTTTTCATTGAAATTGTACTTGTGTTCTTGGAAGTTCTTTGAATACAAATATTACATTTGAATTATACTTGTGTTTTTGGAAGATAGTTTAATACATATATTACATTTAGATTATATTTGTGTTTTGGGGTATTCTTTCAAAACATTTAAATGTAATAAATGTTTTGTGTTCTTCAAAGATTTCTGAATACATTTATTTTATTTAAATGTTTTGTGTTCTTGGAAGATCTTAGAATACATTTATTAGATTTAATTTATTCTTGTGTTGTGGGAAGATAGTTAAACATATTTATTTCATTTAATTTAAATTATGTTTCTAGAAGATAGTTTAATACATTAATTACATCTAAATTATATTTGTGTTCTTAGTTGTTCTGGCAACATAACACAATAAATTTTTTGTTTACCATTATGACATATTGGGGACATTGACACTATTTCATGATATTGGAAGTGAAAATATATTTCTGATGACAGATTTTAATAAGAAGTTAGGCACTTGTTTTGTGAAATAAATGTCAGTCTTAATCAAATCGTCTGACGAGACATTAGTGACTGTTTAATTTTGAGTTATCTACTGTATTGTTTTGTCATCGAACTCTATTGATATATGACGTAATCACTGAAAGCATCGTTAACAGAAAGGACAAGTCTTATAGTAAAAACTGAATGGTAATTTCTGTAAGTGTGTAAGAAAAGGATATTTACTTAGCTATAATCATTAACATGTTGACTTTCAGTTCATCTCTGAGTGGCTAGCCTGCCCTGATAGAAGTTTAATATTATTAATAATCTCAAAGTAAATAGTTGTACATATAATGGTGATTTTGATCTTATAAGATGCTGAATAATACTAATAATATCTATATATACATATATACGAGACAGCAAAGCACAATGATCCCTCGCTAATTTCGACCATGTTTTAAAATCCAACTAATAATGCCAAAATATCAGATAATATCACACATACAGAAGGGCAGAGAAATAAACTTAGGGTACAAATTACATTATGATAATGATAAAATGTATCATAATTCAAAGAGATATCTGAACAACACGACGTGCTCAAACCGTGGGGATACACCATCTATTCGATTTAACCTCTACTCGTAAGCTTCACATGAAAATAAAACTAGAACTACGAAATTACAGGCAGACACAGATGTTCATATTCACACTGTCTCATGTTTTACCTACCATTTCCCAATTATAATCACGCGTGAAAAAGTTATTTCTACTGATAATGGACAAATTAAAAATACGGACTACTGATTTGATAAGTGACCTCCTGATCTTGACATTCTAGCTACTGTAATGTTTATATAACTGTGTAATAATAGCTTATTAAGTGTTTTTTTATTTATAAGTTAGTCACTAACACAAATAAAAAGTGAAGAGAAACTAATATTTCTGACCACCCCTATATACCTATATATACCTATCTCGATAATGATGAGACTGAACATTTGAATTTGGTTTCTAGAATTTAGATAATGTAGTACATAGCCCGCTTTATATAAGGTTGAAGTTAATAATGTAATACTTTCTTTGCTTTCTTTAACGTAGAATATTATAATGTGGTATATCACCCAACTTCTATAACGTAGAATCTTATAATGTAATACATCACCCAACTTCTATAACGTAAAATATTATAATGTGGTATATCACCCACTTCATATAACGTATAATCGTTACTGACCAATGTCAAAAGATTCAGCCAAATATGACACTCTAACACTTGGCAAGTCGGTCCATTTTTCTTTTTCAGCTACCAAGCTTTGAAAATTATTTTTCTTTGTGTCAGGTGTATCCTCTTTTGACTGTTATTATATCCTTAAAAGAATGGATCAAATACAATATTTGGTAACAACACTGCTGCTGGACAGTCCCCCCCACTTCTGTTGTGATATTCCTTCCACAGTGAAAGAAACCCCTTCTCTTACCAACTTCCTTGTAAACTTACAGCTCTTTAATTAAAGGAATCAATACATCAACTAACACATCATGTAATCTGTTCATTTTGCTTCTTCATATATGAATAAACAGTCGCTAAATATATTTAGATATTAATATCATACCTGGCAACAAATCTGTATAACTAATTTATTTCTTATCAACTGTTAGTTACAATCTATGACGTCTCATCTTCTATTAGAGTTCCGTCCAAAAGTCTACATAACATCATAATAAGCTAAAGACTGAATTAAAAGGATGTATTGATAAAAACAAATATTTAAAATCAATGAAACTATTAAACGTTTTCAAATATTCTAAATAAGTTCTGTAAATTGTTAAACTATAGTGAGGAAGCAACAACTGAAACCGAAATTCAGCAAACAAACGAGAGAGAAAATAGAGTCAGTAATGAAATATCTAAAAATGTTTAGTACTTTCGTTACGGTTATTCTGTATATTTCGGAATCTAAATATATTTATAATTCTTAAATGTTCCAAAAATAAAAATTTTGTTAATTATAAAATCGCATAAAGAACTGTAACTTCAATCGTAACTTAGAGAAAACTCAAGTTTTGTCTGACGTTAAAAAAGGTGGATCGAACAACCACGTACAAAACAGCGTGTTTAAAAGGCATCATACAATCAACGATGACACTAAAGTTCAATTGTTTGACAAATAAAGTCGTGAAGTTCTTGAAATTATTTTAACCAAGATTAAAGTAAACTAATTTATAAACATTTGTCACCTTTTTATCAGCTATATATATTTGTGTCAGTAATACCAAACATGGGGCGAACATATAACCCATTCTCGGTCATGAAAATCCAAAACAAAATCTTTTATCTTTTAATACGGGGACCGATTTTTCACACTATGTTTACTATACAACTCAGTCAAAAATGATCGAATTTTGATTACACTTGTTGGACGTGTGTAGAGTGTTATTCTTCATTCTTCTGTCAAAAAAGGCCCGTGTTCGTTTATAAGGAGAGGCATTCGGACATATGAATTTATATGTTTCAACAGCCAAATATGTTGTCGTCACACCAAACATGCCTTTTCAGCCGTGGAGGTGTTATAATGCTACGGTCAATCCCACTATTATTTGGTAAAAAAGTAGCCTAAGAGTTAGCGATGGGTGATGATGAGTAGATGCCTTCCCTCTAGTCTTATACTGCTAAATTAGGGACGACTAGTGCAGATAGCCCTCCTGTAGCTTTGCGCGAAATTCAAAACAAACACACAAACCAAATATGTTTAACTCTGTTACGCATAGATTTGCCCTCTACCGAGTGTCCTTATTATTGTATTTGCAATCTATGGATGTTTTATTTGAATCTGAATTTTAAAATATTTTTAAGTTGGACCATTTTATTAAATTTCTTCACATTCCCACCCGTTTGGCTAACGTGAGTATATTTGATATTCAAAAAAATCTGAAATTTCGAGGTATTTCATCTCGACTAAAACATTTTACAAACCCACAATTAGGATCAGACTATTGTGTTGACTCTGAGCTTTAACAAAATATAGTGAGAAAGCTATTAACTTACTTTTTTTTTTTGAAAACCCATAATGGGCATGTTAAGAAATAAAGCGTCAAGAATACTGAATCAAATCGCTCCATTAAACCTTCTAATCTACGTTGATTCACGAAATTCGACATCACGTTTCATGGAACGCATTAAAATTTTCGTCAATTTGTTGTTATGAGATGTTCATCAGTGTTACGTTTATTGCACACAATTTACAACTATGGAAATCTTTATTTGCACACAATTTACAACTATGGAAATCTTTATTTGCACACAATTTACAACTATGGAAATCTTTATTTGCACACAACGAACTCGGTTTCGCAAAGATAATTCAACTGCAAGTGTAGATTATTATAACATGCAAACTCTTCGAAATAGAATACTCGGTGACCCGAAAATAATTCAACTACACCTATATAACATTATAATACACAATCTCTTTGAAATATGATACTCAAGTTAAAATCAGCAAAGGCGTGAAATGTGCTATTTTTAGGTCAATTGCGAGATTCTCTTATGCGCATACTCTCTCCATACGTACGTTTCTTTTTATTTATTTTTATAGGTTTCAGTCTGTTTGTTTGTCTCTTTCTTACGTACACGTACATCTCTCGTACCTTGTGTCTACCAGGTGTTGAAGGGTGTCTAGCATTCTTTGGTTAACGTTCTAGAAGATAAATACAACATAAAGTTCACATAGCAATGCATTAAGAATATTTGAAATAAAATAAACATCTCTGGTAGCTGAAAATATGGTTTCGTTTCTTCGTGAGCACACAAAACAAGACATCATTAAAAGTGTCGAGAACTCCAATATTCCGAAATTCTAGTTAAGTCAAGCCAGTTCTTTGTTATCACTTCACAAACTCTCGTTGAAATAACATTCGCATGCAGGTTTAATTCCTAAAACAAATCATATTTGTTGCTATTTCAATGCCTCTAAAGGCTACTTGGATATTAAAGTTTAGATTCACAGAAACGACAGCTTTTGTTTAGTTTTTCCTAATCGCGTGCTCTATTTTAAATCTTCAAATAAGTAGCTAAAAACTCATTAGATACTGTCTGTACTTAGAAAAGATTTATCATCTCACCGCTATATGATAACTTTAAGCATATTATTTGTATCTGCATTGTTACATTCAATCAGTGTTCTAAACTACTGGTTCCTCATTTCAACCATAAAATGGGCACAAAATTCTGTCATAAAAATATAACAGCTAAAATAATTATAAATAGCTCACTTTATCTGGAAAACACAATTTGTTAACGTGGAATAAAACATTTTTGTTTTTGTAGTATGCTGTTTAATTGTGTAGTGTTTCGTTCATGGGGAAGAGTTTTCAAACCTGAAAAAAAAAAGCTAGAAAGTTTTCTTGTGTAAAAAAGTTTTTTTGGAAATAAGAAGCATAATTTGTTATTGAAACGTGCAGTCTGTTGTTAGGAGTATACTTTGTTGTTGTAAATTAGTTTGATGATAAGGGCTATAGTCTGCAGTTAGGAGTATACTTTGTTGTTCCAAATTAGTTTGATGATGAGGACTATAGTCTGTTGTTAGGAGTATACTTTGTTGTTGTGGATTACAGTCTGATGATGAGGACTATACTCTGTTATCAGGATTATACTTTGTTGTTGTAAATTAGTTTGATGATAAGGGCTATAGTCTGTTATTAGAAGTATACTTTGTTGTTGTAAATTAGTTTGATGATGAGGAATATAGTCTGTTGTTAGGAGTATACTTTGTTGTTGTAAATTAGTGTGATGATGAGGACTATAGTCTGTTATCAGGAGTATACTTTGTTGTTGTAAATTAGTTTGATGATAAGGGCTATAGTCTGTTATTAGAAGTATACTTTGTTGTTGTAAATTAGTTTGATGATGAGGAATATAGTCTGTTGTTAGGAGTATACTTTGTTGTTGTCAATTAGTCTGATGATGAGGACTATAGTCTGTTGTTAGGAGTATACTTTGTTGTTGTAAATTAGTGTGATGATGAGGACTATAGTCTGTTATCAGGAGTATACTTTGTTGTTGTAAATTAGCTTGATGATGAGGACTATAGTCTGTTGTTAGGAGTGTACTTTGTTGTTGTGAATTAGTCTGATGATGAGGACTGTAGTTTGTTGTTAAGAGCATACTTTGTTGTTGTGAATTAGTCTAATGATGAGAACTATTGTCTGTTGTTTGTTTCTGTGAATTAGTTTGATGATGAGGACTATAGTCTGTTGTTAGGAGTATACTTTGTTGTTGTCAATTAGTCTGATGATGAGGACTATAATCTGTTGTTAGGATTATACTTTGTTGTTGTAAATTAGTTTGATGATGAGGAATATAGTCTGTTGTTAGGAGTATACTTTGTTGTTGTCAATTAGTCTGATGATGAGGACTATAGTCTGTTGTTAGGAGTATACTTTGTTGTTGTGAATTATTCTTATGATGAGGACTATAGTCTTTTGTTAGAAGTTTACTTTGTTGTTGTGAATTACAGTCTGATGATAAGACTATAGTCTGTTATTACGAGTATACTTTGTTGTTGTAAATTAGTCTGATGATGAGGACTATAGTCTGTTGTTAGGATTATACTTTGTTGTTGTGAATTAGTCTGATGATGAGAACTATAGTCTGTTGTTAGGAGTACACTTTGTTGTTGTGAATTAGTCTGATGATGAGGACTATAGTCTGTTGTTGAACAGAATAATATATAGATACTAATATAAATAATTTTTATAATTAAACAAGGCATGTAGTGTGTGATAAAGAAGTGGACGACGTTCGATTTTCAATGCTGAAACTTTCATTAACTGATACCGAAACCTTGTCTACTTCAACACTGTAGGCAGGATTAGGCCTTTAAAAACGTGGAATTTTGTATAGTCTGCATAACCTAAAACACCTTTTAAAAAAGAAGAATATTTTCTGTTGTTGAAAAGAGAAACGTCTGAATAATCCGAATTATTTACTATTTTTAAGCTTGTCTGTTGTTGAGTGTAAAAGAAAATGCTCGAAAAGTATATTATGTTTGTAATTTATGATCTCAGTCTGATGCTTGGAATTGTCGTCTGTTGTTGGAGAGTACTGTTTATTTCTAGGTGGACAGTCTATTGTTGGAGAGTACATCTATTGTTGTGGAGTACATTTTATTGTTGGAGAGTACAGACAATTGTTGCAGAGTACAGACTATTGTTGGGGAGTACAGGCTGTTGTTGAAGAATACAGTGTGTGAATTATTAGTACCATTTATATCCATCGAACTCTTTGAAAGGTGTTGTTATTGGATTACATCCTTCTGAAACGTTTTTGGAGGATGTTTCGAGCTGCTAATTCAGACATTTATCCGATCATATCCAAAATCTTCCTACACAAATGTAATCCATTAACAGTGTCCATCAAGTACTCTTTCTTCTGACTGAACCATTTTTCAAGTAAGAATCAAATACTTTACATACTGCCAATAGGAGTGCAGACAACTAATTAATCCCCAATTACTCTGTTATAAGGCATCGTTGTGTCTAGTAAAAAGATTGCTAACGGTATATTGTAGAGAGGTTTAGCACTCTTCTCTAATTTAAACCAAAGGAAGAGATTTTTGAAGAGAAGATGTTCCTAACCCTAATCCAAAGTACTTTACTTGATACATTGATTCAGAACCCATTGATTTTGTATATGCGCGTTTTTATCTCAAGCATTATTTCTCAGGGTGTATTTTACGACACATCTACTGAGGATTTAGTAAAAAAAATGCTCTTATATTTTTCTTTTGGGCCCGTAAAGGGAAACAAATTGATATTGGTTAAAAATTAAACACATATTTCTACCATGAAGTATTGAAACACCAAGACCTGTCTAATTCACTGTGGTATACTTACAGTAAATAACACGATGACTGTATATAATCTGTATTTCACCAACATGAATACTTTATTCATATGTTTCTTTCGTTTTAACCATTAATGCAATAAATAATCACGTGTTTCAGCCTGAAGCCTAGTCATTGTAACGTTCGCATATACAAGTCGTTTATTACTAAACATTCCTGGAGATTCACATTATTTTGCCTGTTTGTTTCTTAGTTGTAACTAACACGGTGTATAATAGAGTTATGGTTCACTCGTCCAATTTGATTCAGAGTTAATATTTCTGTTTATTATTTTCTCAACTAGCTAAAATTAGAGGTACAATTTAACAGCAATCCTTTGGTAATTCTCCATAACGAGTGAGAATAGGCATAGCCTAATGATTAGCCTACCGGGTGGCGGATCGAACTGTTTGTGACGTCATGCTCTTGAACACGCTCCGCACTTTCAGATATGTTGTGTTATAGGAGTGACAGGCAACTCTTCCTTTGATTTAAAAAACTCCACAAGGTCCTTTTAGCAGCGAGCGCCAACGTTTTTTCTGCCCTCTTTTTGATCAGACGATTATATCTGAACCATCCGAATGCAAGGCCCGACATGGTCAGGTGGGTTAAGGCGCCTCGACGCGTAATCTGAGAGTCGCGGGTTCGAATCCCCGTCGTACTAAATACGTTTGCCCTTTCAGCTGCGGGCGCATTATAAAGTGAGATCAATCCTACTATCGTTGGTGAAAGAGTAGCCCAAAAGTTGGCGGTGGGTGGTGATGACTAGCTCCCTTCCTTCTAATCTTACACTACTAAATTAGGGACGTCTTTGCGCAAAATTCAAAACAAAGAAACAAAAAAATCACTGCGATTCCATAATAACCCGAGGGACGGTTTAGTAGTCTTAGCATATGAGAATGTCTGTGCTTTTTCTTATACATTCCAAAGTAAACAGTTTTTTAATGCCATTCAATATGCCTTAAAGCACACTGATAATCTGGGGATAACAAAAATATCACTGATGCTTATGTCGAATTGAAAATCCCCAAGTTTTATTAACCATGTCTTTTTATAGCAGTGTTAGTTTAAGTACAGAAATACAGGGTGATCGGAAAGTCACTGTGCAGTTTTGTAATCATATTTTATTCAGTCTATTTCAAGCCAGCAACTGATAGTGGTGTTTGGAAACAAAATAAGAAGGATCCAGGCCTATATTGATGCCAACGGGTGTCACATTCAACATTGTTTATAACTGTCATTCATATTTACCTCCTGTATTCTTTATTGAAACATGTCTGTTAATAAATATATAAGAGCACAGTGACTTTCCGAACACCCTGTAGAATACTCAACCACCATATTAAAAACCTCTGATAACACTCGATGTTGTAACTATTATTATTATTGCTAAAAGGAAGTCTTGCTATGGACGTTAGAAACCAGTAAATTAACAATTTGACGTAATTAAAAAAGCTGTTATAAAATTATTTTTGTTTGTTTGTTTTTGAATTTCGCACAAAGCTACTCGAGGGCTATCTGTGCTAGCCGTTCCTAATTTAGTAATGTAAGACTAAAGGGAAGGCAGCTAGTCATCACCACCCACCGCCAACTCTTGGGCTACTCTTTTACCAACGAATAGTGGGATTGACCGTAACATTATAACGTCCCCATGGCTGAAAGGGCGAGCATGTTAAGCGCGATGGGGATGCGAACCCGCGACCCTCAGATTACGAGTCGCACGCCTTAACACGCTCGGCCATGCCGGGCCTAAAATTATTTTAAATTATGTGATTGATATGGTTACAGAAATAAACAATAGATTCTGAAATGTTTACAGAAACCTAATAACATATGGAGCGGCATTCTTTAAATATAAAATATATAATTATCAAATTACACCATGACGTCACGTATATATATAATACTCAAGGTTAATACCCAAGTTCTTTTCATCATAAATAGACCTTTTATACTAATAGAAGCAAAAGTACCCGTCCCCTGTGACGGAAAAGCTTAAGATAATCTATTAATTTAAATTGAGTTTTGAAAGTTTAGTTGTGTTGAGCTCTTTGCTTCACACAGCATCAATGTTCTAAACTACATGTACTGCCTGCTGTGAAAACTAATTGCTGAACATTTCAGTCATACTACAAGCCCCCACAACAATAGCATGCAGCAAATCTAGATTTTTATTCTTTAAGTTACGTTACATTTTGTAATGTTAATAATAGTATGGTTAATTTTCTAACAATTTAATGGAGATTTTTGTGTTGAGCTTTCTCTGCTTGCGCAGTTTTCCAGACATCAGGGTTCGCAATATATATGGATATACATAAAACGATGTTTTTAATGTACTTAAGTGGATTATAACATTATTCACCATAGTAAATTTAGCACTCAAAAACACTATGTATTATTGGGTTTATTGGGACCAAGTTGTTGTCACTTGGCTTCAGAAATACATTATTCCTCACTTTGTATTATTGTCCGTACCACCTTTTCTGTGTACTAACAAACTTGTAACTTTATCAAATTCATTCACAATGCTGTGATTAGTGTGAATTCGCTATAAACTGTGAAACAAAACAAGAAATGTGGTGTGTAAATAAGAAACATCGAGATGTCTAATAACTAGCAGTAAAGATGGGAGACAGAATAATCTAGAGTACATCGAGTATAATATAGTACAAAATAACTGACATTATTCATATGTCAAACTTCGTTACTTTCCACACATATGTGAAATACGTATATATAAGTATATATGGTGTGCTGTGGGGTGTTTAATAGTAATCCTGGCTGTTCAACAATAAACTGGACAGTTTAACACTAAACCTAAGTGTTCAACTATACACTTGACTGTTTGACAATAAATTTGGAAAATTCAACAATAAATTTCACTGTTTAACAATAAACCTGGATGTTTAGTTATACACATGACTGTTTAATAACAAATCTTGGTGTTCAACTATAGACATTTGATTGTTTAAAATTGATAAGTGTGTTACACAATAAACATAACTCTTACACAATAAACTTGAAAAAGTCACGACTCGTATAGTTTTTTAATATTTCCCTAATTAATACGAAAATGTATAGGATTTCCTACAACAAGCCTCGCTGTCACACTTTACATCTAAGAAACCGATACTAAATTAATATAAATATAATAAGGAAATAAGAAACCTTACTAATTTCACGCTTCATTTTGGACAATCCTTAAACATAGAATTTTTTTGTATTGCTATCATATTTTCTTTCAAATGATGTTCTTATTTTAATTAATTTTTAGGCTAGCTGGGATTTTCATTTTCTTTTAATTAGTACTGAAACTCGTTTCAAGTTAGATTTGTCTTCTAATTAGTCTTTGTTTGATTTGAGGGCCCGGCAAGCCAAACGTGTTAAGGCGTGCGACTCGTAATCTGAGGGTTGCAGGTTCGCAAACTCGTTGCAGCAAACATGTTCGCCCTTTCACCCGTGGGGGCATTATAATGTGACGGTCAACCCCATTATTCGTCAATAAAAGAGTAGCCCAAGAGTTGGCGGTGTGTGGTGATGACTAGCTGCCTTCCCTTTAGCCTTACACTGCTAAATTAGGGACATATAGTACAGATAGCCCTCGAGTAGCTTTGTGAGAAATTCAAAAAACACTGTTTAATTTTAACCTTCGTTTGAATAGCAGTCCCTCTATTGGGATTTTTGTTGTAGACAAGTAAAGATTGGTTGTATTGTATTGGCTTTATTTTTATGCAAACAAAATAAAAAATGTTTCTGTTGTACCTTTAACTCACATTTCACACCTAAAAACAGTTGCAGTTAAACTTGCTACAAACGGTAGCAATCATTTAAATTGTACTTATTACATATAGGCTTACAAATATTAGTAGCAATTGTATTGATTTTACCTGTTACACATTTTTAATTACAACAAACTTTGAAAACTGTTACAGTTGTACTTATCACTCATCTTTGACACCTATAAACCTTGAAAAATATTTGTTCCATTTGCGACACGAACCTTTGACTCCTTAAAATCGTGAAATATGTTTTAGGTATGCTCATAATACACTTACCGACGGTAAAAAATTAGTTGTTCTTCCCAGATAGCCTTCTTTCGCCGGTGAGACAGTGATAAATATATGAATTTACAACGTCAGAATTAGGGGCTCGGTTCTCTTTGATAGACACAGAAGACACCCGATGTAGCTTTGCTATAACAAAACACACATATATATCTTTCACATATGTGAAAGACACAAAACGACTTTAGATGTGATTATTACACACTTACGAAATGAAACAAAAGTTTATTTCTATTAATGATACATATAACCAGCAACAGCTGTGTAATTCTCACACCTCTATCTCACCCACAACACACCTCTATCTCACCCACAAACGACAAAAACTACTCCAATAGCATTCGTAACAGATTTTTCACGTCTATGAAGAGAAACAAACGTCAACTGAAGCGTATTTATGATGCAATGAAAAACAAAAGAGTATCCTGACTAGCCGCGGTAATTGAAATTCTTTAAGGTAGAAACAGACTAAATTAATCTGTGAGACCTTTTTTTAGTGAGCTATATGCTTGTACGTCATCAATACTAAGTGTGGGGCAGGAGTACACTCCATTCTCTTTTACTATTTATCAGAACCTCTGCTAGCCTAACCTCAAACTAAAACTCTTGTAGGCAGGCTTAGTGCAAACTAATCTGTGAGACCTTGGGCGTTCTCAAATACATCAGTTGAAAGGATTTGGGCTCCTGAATCGAAAACTGTAATTAGATCGCAAATTGATCAAAAAATGGCAGAGCTATGAGTTAAAAGTTTGTACTTGGGAAAAAAACAAACAAACTCAGAAGCGTTTGATGAGCCAGTATGCCGCGGCTGAAAAGAAACGAAAAAAATTCATGGCCACTTTTACGCAACTTATGAGTAGCAATATTTAAGATTTAAACATTTAGCTTAAAATAATTTCTAATGCGTTCAGTGCAAAACAAGATATCACCAAAACATTTTATTAAAGACGATCAAGTTCTTTTTGTTATAACATTTTCTATTGCTAGTAAAAGTGTGACAAGTCATTAAAAATCAAATATTTTAGCTTTTCTCATTCAATTAGATTTTCTTTCTCCGTAACATCATAAAAGTTTTCCCAATAAAATCACATTTCTCATTAATTCAATGGTACAAAAATATATCTTGCAACGCTCATGCATCTTTCATCTGTTTAATTAGAAAACTAACTCAGTCATAATTTAACTAATAAATAGTTTTTCGACATATATTTGGACTTTTTGTAACAAGTAATTAAATTAGACGGCGCTTCAAAGATCGTAATAAAAACCATAAGTTTTGATTTATAATTTCCACCAGAAACATTAATTGTTGTTTGTTTTGAATGCCGTGCAAAACTACTCAAGGGATATTCTGCACCTTGTCGTTCATAAGTTAGCAGTGTAAGGCTACAGGGAAAGCAGCTAGTCATCACCATCCATCGCCAACTCTTGGACTATTCTTTGACCGACGACGAGTGGGAATGACCTTCACGTTATAACGGTTGAAAAAGCGACATGTTTAGTGAGACGGCGGAGATTCGGATCCGTGACCCTCAGAATGCGAGTCGATAGCCCTAACCTCCTAGCCAAGTCGAACCGAAGCTGTGCTTAATTTGTTTGATGGACAGTACAAAGTTGTACAGTGAGCTATCAGTGTTGCGTCCACTGGAAGAATTGAACCCCGTATTTTATTATCTCTCATGCTTTACGAGTTTAAGAAAGGCAATAGTGCAGTAGAAACTACATGAAACATTCAAGGTGTTTATGGTGTTGAGTCTCTCAATGAATGAAAATGTTGAAGGTGGTTTCAGAAGTTCAGATCACGTGACTACAGCTTAAGTGCCACGTTAGGGTCGTCTTGTTGAGTTTAATTATCACTTGCTGCTGGTTGCGCTTGATGAAAATTGTGCTGTAACAGTTGAAGAACTAGCACAGAAGCTTAATTCAACCCATTCAACAGTTCACCGTCATCTGCAACATCTTGGAAAGATGTCAAAACTTGGAAAATGGGTCCTGTCCTTCATGATTTGACAGAAGCTAACCTTAGAGCAAGAGTGGACATTTGCACTTCTCTGCACTCTCATAAATGTAACTCATCTTTTTTTGGTCAGGTTAGAAAGTGGAATTGAAAAATGGATATATTATAATAATGTTAAGCGCCGCAGACAATGGTTCAGTGCAGGTAAACTGGCTAAAGCACAGCCTAAAATGGATCTCCACCCTAGGAAAGTTTTGTTAAACGTTTGGTAGGATATTGTTGGTGTGATACACTTCGAGTTGTTGCCACTCAATGTGACGATTACATCAGACTTCTATTATCAACAGTTAGAGCACTTGAATGCTGCACTAAAAGAAAAGAGTCCTGCTTTGATCAATCGTAAAGGTATTGTGTTACACCAGGATAATGCATAGTGCCCCATACAGCAAGGATCACATCTGCAAAGATTGAAGAGCTAGACTGGAAAAATATTCCACATCCTCCTTATTCTCCAGATCTTGTTCCATCTGATTGTCATTTATTCCGAAGTTTGCAGAACTATCTTGATGGAAAAGAGCTTTAAACACACGATGTCAAAACTACCCTCTCTAAATTCTTTTCCTCCAAACCTCAAGAATTTTATAGATGTGACATTTAGAAGATTGTGAATCATTGACAGGAAGTAATTAATAATTATGTAACATACGTTATTGATTAAATAACATTAAAAGTGTTTGAAATACTTTGTCTTTCTCTGAACATAAAATCGGACGTTACTTAAGGGATGAACTGATAGATTATTTAAAAAGACAGCGGCGGATTTAATAAACATTTTCAAAAATATGACATAACTTTTAACATTACAAAAAGGTGGGACAGTTAGCTACCACCCTCCCTAAATTTACCACTGTAACGTAGATTAAAGCGTATATGTTTTTAACCATGAATTTTACGAATTTTTGGTTTATTTGACTTATCAAAGCCTCAACCTATTAGCTCGAATGTACGAACGAATTTATAAATTCAAATAACATTCGAATGATTCACCTCGGTTTTATGAGATACTCGACTGCTTGTAAATAGTAGTAAAATCTAATATAACGAAAAAGAATCCGTATTTTATAATTACTTGGGACTCATTATAGATTTCATTGCTTATAAATTCGTGCTTTCAAATACTCTACATCTCAAACTCAATACGTAACAATGTCGCTCAGATTCATTGTTTAAAATCAAGTACTAACTGCTGTTACTATTTCTCTAGAATACTATGGTGCTCAAACTCATTATTAAGTTAGTACCTTGTTTAAACACATAACTTAAAACACTATCGTACTTAAATTCACTCTTTAGAATATTACACTGCTTGAACGTCATATGTAATACAGGGTGATCGGAAAGTTACTGTGCAATTTTGTAATCATATTTTATTCAGTCTATTTCAAGCCAGCAACTGATAGCGGTGTTTAGAAACAAAATAAGAAAGATCCAGGCCTGTATTGATGCCAACGGGGGTCACTTTCAACATTGTTTATAGTTGTCATTCATATTTACCTCCTGTATTCTATATTGAAACATGTCTGTTAATAAATATATAAGTGCACAGTGACTTTCCGAACACCCTGTATTATTCATGTTGTTTGTTCTACGTGGTTTTAGAATCAAAAATATGTATGGCTTGGAAATTAAAAAAAACAACAACAATCGTACTATATTGTGAAGCTAACTTGAGAAAAGGTCGCAGAACTTTAATATTTCTCTGTCTCACTCTTCCGCATGTTTTTGGACGAACAGAAGTCCCCTTTTAGACATTTCTGTAAAAATAAAAAAAACGTTAAAATTCTGGGTTTGATTTCTTTAAACTTTTTTATTACACTGTGTAACATAAATTTTGTTCCTGGATAACATGTGTTATTTCTTAATTGCTTATGTTGTAAAAGTACAGAAAATGACCATTATTCCCTTTAAACTTTGCTTTTATGGCCTAGTTAACGAAATTTAGAAATTAACCTATTTTCTGTATAAAAACGTGAAAATTTGTACAATTTCATTTACACAAGGTCTGAATAAAACAACATATGAATCAAGATTTACATGTATTTATACTAAAGTTATACAAAAATGTTTAGAAGTGAGTAGTTTTTCGAAGTTTGCGACTGTAATGTAAATCACTTTCACCTATCAACCCCCAAATATAGTCTCCCATCATGTTTTTATTATTCGTTCCCAGATCACAAAAGCAAAGTTTTGAAGAGAAAAATTGTCGTTTTTTTTCAATTACTTTAGGCCTAAGCAATTGGGAAATAAACACTTTCTGTCCAGGAACAAGAAAAAGTAGAAATGTTGTTGCACAGTGTTATCTATACATGTGATAACCAAATGCCTGCCCGTATATTTTTCACGCTCTGTTTATTCTGTACTGTTAATCGTGGAAGAAAAGTGTATGTCAAAATGCTTATTTTCAAGAGTACATTACACAAGAGTCTTATTTTCTTTTTTGTAGTTCTTAAAATTTCATATCGACCTCGATCCATCAGTCTTCGTGTGTACTGAACATTCTGAGTAAAAATGTATTAAGAACATGTTTCTTTTTGTGAGGGAATTTCGTCTGATTGAAAGAAATGTTTCGAATATAGGAGCACGAACAGGGACAACACACGAAGAGAATGGTGTGTTTGAGTGTACGTGTTTGTTGTTGTTCGATTTATGTCTTTTTTTCAATGTCAATATCATATACATGCATCATTTTATTTGTACCGTTTACAATAAATTAAACTGGATTGAATATCTACCATATGAGTGTTTGTAGAAATGTCAATTGTCCAAAAGAAATAATTTCCATAGCGGTCTTTCCTTACGTTAAGCAAAATGTCTGGTTAGGGCGCATGACTCGCAATCTTACACACTAAATGTTGGCCCCGCATGGCCAGATAGTTAGGGCGTGTGATTCGAAATTTGACTCTCCCGGATTCGAGTTCCACCAAACACGCTTGCCTTTTGAGCCATGGAGGTGTTATAAAGTGACGATCAATCCCACTATTTGTTGGTAAAAGAGTAACCCAAGAGTTTGCGGTGGGTGGTGGTGACTAGCTGTCTTCACTGTAGTCTTCCACTGCCAAATTAGGAACGGCTAGCGCTGATAGACTTCATGGAGCTTTATGCGAAATTCAAAAGAAGCAAACAAAAAATCGATAAAATGGACTTTAGCACTTTATTGATCTCGATATACCCATTGCATCGAAATCCAAATATTCTTAAAACAATACATTACAGTCAGCCGGCTTTGCTTAAAAACAAATGCAATGCAATTTTCCGTATTTAAATAATACATGCAATGTAAAAGACAGTTGTAAAGGGCCCGCTAGACAATCATATTGCATGTACGCTCTGATCCAAGGAATTGGATTGATTGCACATCTCATATTTATTCATTATTCTTTTTAAGTCATCTATTAATTTTTATTTAATGCCACATCAGAAATATCAGGGTGCCACGTGCTCTAAACAGCCAATGGCGTACACTGGTAAAAACTACTCCCGAATAAAATGGCAATTGTACTTTAATACTTACTTCACAAAAGTGTATCAGCGACACTTAATCTGGAAATAATAGTTTAGAGATTGTGTATCAACATTTATTAATTTAAAAATAATACTTTACTATAACATAAAGGAAGCTTATTAGTATCACAAGATCTGATAACGCTTTAACTATTACATAAATAAAGTGTCTCAGGTTTACCTAGTATATAACACTTTAAATGTTCCTTAAAAAGTGTCTCAACATTAGCTAAGAAATGACACTTTTAATTTTTTAAAAAAGAAAGTATATCTTTGTCCTTCGCTACTGCTTTCGGCCCGACATGGCCAGGTTGGCTGAGATACTCGACTCATAATTCACTCCTAACAAGATCCGCCATTCAGCAGTGGGGTTGTTATAATGTGATGATCAATCCCACTATTGTTTGGTAAAAGAGTAGCTCAAGAGTTGGCGGTGGGTGGTGACGACTAGCTGCCTTCCCTCTTGTCTTACGCTGCTAAATTAGGGATGGCTAGCGCAAATAGCCTTCGTGTAGTTTTGCGCGAAATTAAAAACAAACAAAACCACTGATTTCAACATTTTTTTACCGGCTTTAAGTTCAGCTAATATATATAGGTAGATAGATATGGTTATAGTACTTGAGTCCCTGGGAAGCAGTTTTGGCAAAGCAATAAATGCAGATGAGGAGTTTTCGTTATGCATTCCTATTCATCAGATGTTCCACATGTTGTACAAACCAAACCTTCAGCCTCAAACCAGAACATCTTCATCGTACGACTTGCTGGTAAGGTGAATCAACATACTATACTAATTACAGCTTCCTGACATGGCGAGCTGATATATTCTACTTACCACATTTTCATCATTGAAGTGTTCGTTTGTCTGACTGTTCTTCCTATTTTATTTTTGCATAATGGGCTGTAAGCACTTTGTCCACCGCAGGAATTTAACCCCATATTTTACTGTTGTAAGTCCGTGAACTTACCTTTGACCATTAGTAATTTACTTGCTTAAATCAATAAACGTGCGTTTTACTATCCGATCAACTCGATTGCCAATAAACATTTTTGAAACAAGGAAAGCTTTTGTTCCTTTCTACCTTAATCGACTTGTAATCTGAGGGTCGCGGGTTCGCATCCCCGTAGCGCTAAACATGCTCCCCCTTTCAGCCGTGGGGGCGTTATAATGTGACTGTCAATCCCACTATTCGTTGGGAAAATAGTAACCCAAGAGTTGGCGGTGGGTGATGATGACTAGCTGCCTTCCCTCTGCTCTAACACTGCTAAATTAGGGACGGCTAGCACAGATAGCCCTCGGGGAGCTTTGTGCGAAATTCAAAATCAAACAAACAATCTACCATAATAATTCACCCGTTGTGTGTATAAAACATCTCAGTAATTTACCCGTTTTGTGTGTAAAACATCTCAGTAATTCACTCGTTTTGTGTGTAAAACATGTCAATAATTTAACCGTTGTGTGTGTGTTTGTGAAACATGTCAGTAATTTACTCACTATTTGTGTGAAGCATCTCAATAATCTACCTATTATGTGTGTGAAACGTGTGATCTAATGAAGTTACCTGAATTGTTATTTTTGGTAGCTTCTCTGAAGATTTATAATACAAAGTGTCATAAATCGCCCGTCGTGCATTAGATTTACTTTAGAAACACTGTGTAATTTCTCACTTTATCGATCAACGATTAACGTCTCCTTTTGGAAAGGCACTCTATTGGTTTAGATGATGTAACCAATCGTGGCTGTGAACAAACTACACTCACTTGCAGGGTGTCAGATCAAACTAGTACCTCAGTGCCACTCGTATTTAATTAACTTTTCGTGTCATATTATTGAGTTGTTTTTTCTTTCGATGGTGTTTTTGAGGCTCGTGTAAAGCCAGAAGAATGCGATACACTTAACGCCAAACTCATCAAAGCGTTAAGTACGTAACTTTTAACAAAATATTTTGTGTAGGAATTTATAAAAACCATGCACATAGCTTACGACAGAGAAATAACTAACACCCTGTTATGAAAAACATCACAGGAGTAGATGTGTTTCCACGAGGTTCTTGAAATGTATTCTGTTTCAAAAATAAACAAGATCAAAATTAAGATCATAAATATTTTTATTTCTTGATTTTGAAGTTCATACGTCATGCTGTTTTGTAGCCTACAAAATGTATAATTTTCTCGTGATTCATAACATGCGCACGTTTTACTGACGTCACGACAGTACAGCTTGTAACGTTAAGCATCCCTTATGTGACATCATTTTAGTGTCAGCCGATTGACTGACAGACAATACACTATTGTAAGTGGTGAAAATAGGAAACACCTCGCGGAAGACAGCACGAACTACTAAGAGTCTTATTTGAGAAAATTAAGTATTTCTTTACGTTTTTTTTATGTCTAATTATTCAAAAAGGGTTAAGACATGTAAGAAATATAAATGTTCAGAGTACTTACGTATTGTTTAAGTTGATAACTACCACATAATATCAAGACATTCACAAAGCTTAAATGTCTTGATTTCATCGACTCGTACTTTCTGTTTCAACTCACGTTGTCGAATTTGTTCTAAGGAACATTGTAAGGAACGTATTTTGCGGAGTACATTTTGGAATATCTTTTGCATAGTTTCCATTGTAATATATTCTTTAAAACGTTATATTTAGTGTATTCTGTAGAGTGTAATTTGGCGTGTCTTCTGTAGAATATGATATAGAATGTATTCTGTAGAGTATAATATATGTCTTCTGTAGAATATGATATAGAATGTATTCTGTAGAGTATAATATATGTCTTCTGTAGAATATGATATAAAATGTATTCTACAAAATTCAATATAAATGCGTTTTATATAATTTGATGTAGACTGTTTTCCAGAACGTTTTAATAAATGTCGTCTGTAGAATATTATATGGATTATCTTCTGCAGGATACGTTAGAATGTCTTCTACAGAATGTATCATACAAAATGTAATATGGAATGTATTCTGCAGAATATGATATGGATCTTCTTAAGCAGAATATGCTATGGAATATATTCCGTAGAATGTGATATAGAATATGATAATTGCATAGTCTCAGTTAACAACACTGTAAGTTAAATTAGCTAGATTTTTTAAAAATATATATATTTCTAAACATATATTTGTGACGTCAGTTGGAATTTAAAATTACAATTTTTATTAGACAGCTAAATTTGACCTGACACATTTCATTCTCTCTTGTGTTTCTTAAATACATTATCGTTAGGTGAATCGTTACATTTCCATGGATGGGCTTTTGTGAAGTCGGATCAAGACCGGATCTCAGTTCAATAGAGATAATGAGTATACCCCAAGGTCCGGAGAATGGAAAGCTTACAGAAGTTCATCAAAAAGCGAAATCGGTCGATAAAGCGATTTCTAGATATTGATCGAAAAAGCAAGCTAAAGATGTTGATGCGAAAAATAACAAAACAGAAGGATTATTAGAACTGTAGGAAGCGGTGCAAAAACCAGTGCTCGAGAAAAATAATATTAAATACGAAAAGAAAACAAGAATTCTAGGCTGAATGAATTGAAGGAACATTATTATAGCGAAGGAAAATAATGCAAAATTAATGTAGTTTATGGAGTCGTGTAAGTTTAATAGAATGTACAAAATAGATACAAAAATACGAAAGTACTGAAAAAGATGCGAAAGTATATTACTGTAGGAAGCGATAAATATTAATACACCATCTCAAGTAAAGTGACGTATATTAACACACCATCACAAGTAAAGTGACGTATATTAACACACCATCTCAAGTAAAGTGACGTATATTAACACACCATCACAAGTAAAGTGACGTATATTAACACACCATCACAAGTAAAGTGACGTATATTAACACACCATCACAAGTAAAGTGACGTATATTAACACACCATCACAAGTAAAGTGACGTATATTAACACACCATCACAAGTAAAGTGACGTATATTAACACACCATCTCAAGTAAAGTGACGTATATTAACACACCATCTCAAGTAAAGTGACGTATATTAACACACCATCACAAGTAAAGTGACGTATATTAACACACCATCACAAGTAAAGTGACGTATATTAACACACCATCACAAGTAAAGTGACGTATATTAACACACCATCTCAAGTAAAGTGACGTATATTAACACACCATCACAAGTAAAGTGACGTATAATTTACAATAATACTTTTATAACCAGCATCTTCAACATTGCATACTAGTATTATACAATGAAAATAAGATTTGTCGTGTTGTTGTTGGATTTTTTTTCAGCTTGAAAGTTTGTTTGTTTGTTTTTTTAATTTCGCGCAAAGCTACATTATGGCAGCTCGTCATCACAACCCACCGCCAACTTTTGGGCTACTCTTTTGCCAACGAATAGTTGGATTGACCGTCACATAAATAACTCCCCAACGGCTGAAAGGGCGAGCATGTTTGGTGCAACGGGGATTCGAACCCGCGTTCCTCAGATTACGAATCGCACGCCTTAACACGCTTGGCCATGCTGGGCCTACTAACGAAGATAGTCCTCATGTAGCTTTGCGCGAAATTCAAAACAAATAAAGTTTTAATAAGGGGATTTCTCATCAACAGTCTGTGTGCTGAGATTATCAATTTCGGAAGGGGGTAAAGATATTTGTCTTGATTTAATTTACTTTCAAGGAGAACTAGTAAAGGCAGAGATGTAGAAGCTAAGGCAGAGCCTAATAAAGAAAAACCCTGATTTTAATAATTCTTAACAAAGGTTAACGGTCCATAATCAAAGTCCCTGATTGGCGGGGTTCTGTAACTCTGATGCTGTAAAATTTGTTGTGGTAGAAAACTGGAGTTCCTCGAGTAAACCCAGTTTCACCTGTGTCTACCTGTCCTGTACCAAAACTGTGAGGCAGATACACCAGATTACTTAAATAAGTGTATACAAAGCTCTTTGGCCTCAGCACAAGGTGTACAAAGATACTGTTTCATGTAGTGCAAACGTAATGGTGTGAAAGACAAAGGTTAACGTGTTTCTTGCTTATAGTACATTATAATAATTTTTAGCCAATGTATTTAGTCTGTTTTTAAGTAAGGGTAATTTAAATGCTTCGTGCAAGAATCTAAGGCGGCTTAACTAGCACCAGTGCTTATCTTAATACTCTGTTGTGTTGTCATTGTACTTTCTTGAGTGTGTTGTATGACATATTTGTAGCAGCGTGACAGCCGTGTCCATTTATGGTTCAGATGTATTGGAAAAGGAAGTACCGAAAGTTTCCGAACATAACACACATAGATTATACGTTATCTACCGAAACTTTCCGAACATAACACATATAGATTATACGTTACCTACCGAAAATTTCCGAATGTAACACACATAAATTATACGTTACCTACTGGCAAAATCTGAGCCCTTATTATAATGTATGAATAATTCTAATTACTTAAAATACACACACACACACATTTATACACATGATTATTTTAAAATATTACCATTACTTGGATTTGTTAAAAACGCTAGAATACATTTTACAGATAACATATCAGTACTTTTTCAAATTTTCAAAACACAATGCTTACACAAAATACATTATTCGTGACCAATAACACCGTCAATATTAGCTCAGTTTTATAAACAAGTATAAATCATTAACGTCTTCTATGTTAGGCCTATTATTCTTTTAAGCACAACATTCTGAATCTAGTCCCTAAGGGGTTTTTTTTATGAATCAGAAAAGTGAACAAAAATCGTATTCTAAGGGCTCTTCATTTCCCATATCGATTGCCAACGGTGTTTCAATCCAGAACCTTTCAGGCAGGCTGAGATACAATAAACACAGTCGTGGTTGGAACACTATTTATACAAGCCTGTTAAGAAGCAGCCCGACTCATTCGGTTTGATGATATTAGAAAATATACTGGATATGAGAAGCTTGAATTAGGGAAACTGGTACAGCAAAGAACAATGTTTGTTTGTTTATTGAATTTCGCACAAAGCTCCTTGAGGGCTATCTGTGCTACCCGTCCCTAATTTAACAGTGTATGACTAGAGGGAGGGCAGCTAGTCATAACCACCCACCGCCAACTCTTGGGCTATTCTTTTACCAACGAATAGTGGGATTGACCGTCACAATATAACGCCTCCACGGCTGAAAGGGCGAGCATGTTTGGTATGTCTGCGGACTTACACGCTCAAATCCGGGTTTCGATACCCGTGGTGGGCAGAGCACAGATAGCCCATTGTGTAGCTTTGTGCTTAATTCAAAACAACAACAACAGTCTTCACGATGCAGCTCTTATTAACCCATGTATTAATATATCTTCAAAACCAAGCAAACAAACACAGCCATCTGGTGTTTTAGAAAGATTTTCGTAGTTGTCTACTGACGTTTTTTTCTTTCGCTCAAAGGAAGCATTTTACAATAAATATCCAGTTGCATTTTATCTCTTGCTTAGATTATTTTTTTTTTAATTAGGAATGATTCACTTAAATGCCAAATTTCAATTTTCTTATTATACTTTAGTGTTTGTGGACAATGCCACTATGTAAACTTACTGTATTTAATTAGCATAATAATAGAATTAACATCTCCAGCTGCCATGAATTTAAACTTGCGTTTGCAGTGAGTCCACGGTGTAGAAGTGCAATGAAAAAAAAATTAAAATTTGATAAAGACACAGGAATCGATACATACGTAGCCTAGCTAGCTATGGCAGTATAAAGACACAGGAATACGTAGCCTAGCTAGCTATGGCAGTATAAAGACACAGGAATACGTAGCCTAGCTAGCTTGGCAGTATAAAGACACAGGAATACGTAGCCTAGCTAGCTTGGCAGTATAAAGACACAGGAATACGTAGCCTAGCTAGCTTGGCAGTATAAAGACACAGGAATACGTAGCCTAGCTAGCTTGGCAGTATAAAGACACAGGAATACGTAGCCTAGCTAGCTTGGCAGTGTAAAGACACAGGAATACGTAGCCTAGCTAGCTTGGCAGTATAAAAACTTTTAATGCAACAAGGAATATTGAAACAAGCAAATCAAAACTACAAAAAACTGAGTTAGTTAAAAGATAAAAACGTTTATCCCTACAATATGTTGTGAAAACAGGAATAATATTGTTTTAAAAACTTAAGTAACTCAGTTTTTGTAGTTTTGATTTTTTCTTTCAATTATTTTTTAGCATTAAATCTTTCTATGCTAATACAGCTAGCTGTGTTACGGATGTATCGATCCATACTTGTCTTTATAATGTTAAAAAAAATAGTATACTTGTTTTTTTTCTTTTTTATTAACTAGATTTTGTTATATCAGCGTGGGACGCGTGTATTCCAGATTCAAATTCACTACTCATCAGGACCTCTACAAACCTACTCTTAAATCAAATTATATGCCAAAAGTAGTGCATCATATGTTATATATATATGATGTACCCTTTTCGGTCCAAGAAAGGATTCATTACGAAACCAGACTAAAAACAATCTATGGAAGAATTAGAGGGATGAAGTTCGTCTCTTTATCTGTACGGTTATGTGGAAAAATCACTTACATAAAAATTGGTTGAAATAATGAAATATTGATTCACTCCATAAGCATGTATGTAGAGATTTATGCCGTTTTATAAGCACAATAAGCTTAAGTTTTGCTCGTTCAATAGTGTGCAGTAATCATTGTTGATATTCAGACATTTTAAGGGTGGTTTTAAACAGGTGATTTCAATGGCAGCCATTTTGTTTCATCATAATCACTAAAGTACTTAATGATTATCAGTGTATTAAACACGCCCAACAACGTTTTAAACCATTGTTGTTATACGTTACTGCATTCGTTGTTTACTTTATGTTTTGTTGAAAACATTATAAGTTATCATTCTTCTCGTGTCTCTTGGTAGCTTGAAACCTTATAACATTATAACCTTCAGTGGATAAAACGTAGATAACTCACAGTGTAGCCTTGCGAAAAAAAAATCCCTAAATGTTACCAAAATCAACCGTCGATTAGAAGAGGAAACAGACATAATAAAGCAACAGTATAAAGATGACTAGTTCTTTAAGTGAACGATCATTAAGTAAATAAAACTAAAGCTCAATGGAACAAGCACCTACATCTAGGAAATGACTAAAGACAATTTGATGGTAATAGAATTATTTGTTAAAGCTTAAATCCCTGGTGTAAGTAATTCAAAATCAATATTAAGAAGAGTATTGACCACCATGGTGTAAGTAATTCAAAATCAGTATTCAGAAGAGTATAAACATCCCTGGTGTAAGTAATTCAAAATCAGTATTAAGAAGAGTATTGACATTCCTGGTGTAAGTAATTCAAAATCAGTATAAAGAAGAGTATAAACATCCCTGGTGAAAATAATTCAAAATCAGTATTAAGAAAAGTATTGACATCTCTGGTTAAGTAATTCAAAATCAGTATTAAGAAAAGTATTGACATCCCTGGTGTAAGTAATTCAAAATCAGTATTAAGAAAAGTATTGACATCCCTGGTGTAAGTAATTCAAAATCAGTATTAAGAAGAATATAAACATCCCTGGTGTAACTGATTCAAAATCAGTATTAAGAAGAGTATAAACATCCCTGGTGTAAGTAATTCAAAATCAATATTAAGAAAAGTATTGACATTCCTGGTGTAAGTAATTCAAAATTAGTATTAAGAAGAGGATTGACATCCCTGGTGTAAGTAATTCAAATCATTATTAAGAAGAGTATTAACAACCCTTGTGTAAGTAATTCAAAATCAGTATTAAGAAGAGTATTAACAACCCTTGTGTAAGTAATTCAAAATCAGTATTAAGAAGAGTATTAACATTCCTGGTGTAAGTAATTCAAAATCAGTATTAAGAAGAGTATAAACATCCCTAGTGTAAGTAATTCAAAATCATTACTAAGAAGAGTATTAACATTCCTGGCGTAAGTAATTCAAAATCAGTTTTAAGAAGAGTATTTACATCCCTGGTGTAAGTAATTCAAAATCAGTATTAAGAAGAGTATTGACCACCCTGGTGTAAGTAATTCAAAATCAGTATTCAGAAGAGTATAAACATCCCTGGTATAAATAATTCAAAATCAGTATTAAAAAGAGTATTAACATTTCTGGTGTAAGTAATTTAAAATAAGTATTAAGAAGAGTATTTACATTTCTGGTGTAAGTAATTCAAATTCATTACTAAGAAGAGTATTAACATCCCTGGCATAAGTAATTCAAAATCAGTATTAAGAAGAGTATTTACATCCCTGGTGTAAGTAATTCAAAATCAATATTAAGAAAAGTATTGATATTCCTGGTGTAAGTAATTCAAAATTAGTATTAAGAAGAGTATTAACATTCCTGGTGTAAGTAATTCAAATCATTATTAAGAAGAGTATTAACAACCCTTGTGTAAGTAATTCAAAATCAGTATTGAGAAGAGTATTAACAACCCTTGTGTAAGTAATTCAAAATCAGTATTAAGAAGAGTATTAACATTCCTGGTGTAAGTAATTCAAAATCAGTATTAAGAAGAGTATAAACGTCCCTGGTGTAATTAATTCAAAATCAGTATTAAGAAGAGTATAAACATCCCTAGTGTAAGTAATTCAAAATCATTACTAAGAAGAGTATTAACATCCCTGGCGTAAGTAATTCAAAATCAGTATTAAGAAGAGTATTTACATCCCTGGTGTAAGTAATTCAAAATCAGTATTAAGAAGAGTATTGACCACCCTGGTGTAAGTAATTCAAAATCAGTATTCAGAAGAGTATAAACATCCCTGGTGTAAATAATTCAAAATCAGTATTAAAAAGAGTATTAACATTTCTGGTGTAAGTAATTTAAAATAAGTATTAAGAAGAGTATTTACATTTCTGGTGTAAGTAATTCAAAATCATTACTAAGAAGAGTATTAACATCCCTGGCGTAAGTAATTCAAAATCAGTATTAAGAAGAGTATATACATCCCTGGTGTAAGTAATTCAAAATCAGTATTAAGAAAAGTATTGACATCCCTGGCGTAACTAATTCAAAATCAGTATTAAGAAGAGTATTAACATTCCTGGTGTAAGTAATTCAAAATCAATATTAAGAAAAGTATTGACATCCCTGGTGTAAGTAATTCAAAATCAGTATTAAGAAGAGTATTGACCACCCTGGTGTAAGTAATTCAAAATCAGTATTCAGAAGAGTATAAACATCCCTGGTGTAAGTAATTCAAAATCAGTATTAAGAAAAGTATTGACATCCCTGGCGTAACTAATTCAAAATCAGTAATAAAAAGAGTATTAACATTCCTGATGTAAGTAATTCAAAATCAGTATTAAGCAGAGAATTAAGATCCCTGGTGTAAATAATTCAAAATCAGTACTAAGAAGAGTGTTAACATTCCTGGTATAAGTAATTCAAAATCAGTATTAAAATGGGTATTAATATCTCTGGTGCAAGTAATTCAAAATCAGTATTCAAAAGAGTGTTAACATTCCTGGTATAAGTAATTCAAAATCAATATTAAGCAGAGTATTAACATCCCTGCTGTAAGTAATTCAAATCATTATTAAGAAGAGTATTAACATCCCTTGTGTAAGTAATTCAAAATTAGTTTTAAGAAGAGTAAAGAAGAAGTATTGACATCCCTGGTGTAAGTAATTTAAAATCAGTTACAAAGTGAGTGTTAACATCCCTGGTATAAGTGATTCTAAATCAGTAATAAAATGTTTGCATCCTTGTTGTTACTGACTAAAATGCTCCCCGCTAATACAGCCGTAAGTCTACAGATTTACAAAGCTAAAGTCAGGGGTTCGATTCCCCTCAGTGAGCTCAGCATATAGTTTGATGTAGCTTTGCTATGAGAAAACACACACTAACTAAAATTCACTAGAAATGTTTACAATTATTTTATCTGTTTAATTCACGTTCTTACATTTCTTACCCTATTTCTTTAAGTTTCATTGCAGGCCGCCGATCACGTTAAGTTTCAGTAAGCTGTTTAACAATTTCAGCTAATAATATTAACCCCGCGTGGTTAAGTTTGTCCGCAATATTTAATATTGTGCTGATCCTGTTATTGAGTCTATTCCGTCTTGGCAATGTTGAAAATATGGGTTTGAATCCTTGCGATGGAGATAATAAATAATCCAGTGTGGGTCTAAAATCTAACAGACAAGTATAAAGTAAAATGCTAAGTATTAATATTTTTGTAGTCTGTATTTATGGCAAGGTGACTACATCTATATTTTCAACTACTGACCAGATGGATGGCAGATTGATTGCTACTCTTATAACGCACCTACAAGAGGAAAAGATGAACTATGAAACTAAAAATAGTTCTTCCATAGTAGCAGCTTATAATTGATTTTAAACGCCATTCAGCCATAAAACAGATCGCGTGAGAAATGTCCTCTTACTCTTAGAAAAATAGTTTTCTCTATGTAATATTTTCAAAAAATACAAAAAATTTTCATAATGTGTTTTCTTAACATTCTAAGCCTTGTATAAATATTTTCATACATAATATGTTTTCTAGTATCTTTATCCATAAATAAAGTAAGTTCCAATAGTTAATACATATTATAAAACGTTTTTATTCTCAAAGGGAATAGTAATTTCACGTGCAGCGCATGTTTTAAAAATTCTAAACGAATTTGTTTCCTTTTCTTGAATTCAATTCAAGCCCAGTATCAACTATTTAGGTAATATTTCATATGATGTATAATTATTTTTTGTTTTGTTTGGAATTAAGCTCAATAATGAATAAGAATAATGCAAACGGTAACAATAGCATGCTTGTTAAGGTGTTAAAATTAGGGTAACAATAAGCATGCACTGTTAAGGTGTTAGATTGAGTAATAATAGCATCCATTGTTAAGGTTTTAGATTATGGTAATAATAAGCATGCATTGTTAAGGTGTCAGATAAGGGTAACAATAAGGATGCATGTTTAAGGTGTTAGATTATGGTAATAATAAGCATGCATTGTTAAGGTGTCAATAAGGGTAACAATAAGCATGCATAGTTAAGGTGTTAGATTAGGGTAACAATAAGCATCCATTTTAAGGTGTCAAATAAGGGTAATAATAAGCATCCATTGTTAAGGTGTCAGATTAGAGGTAATATCAGGAATATTTTATATCCAATATTGTTTTGAATATCAAAATTCATTCCTTCTTAACTTAAGTTTATTATGGTTTAGTAAACTTCACAATAGCTCTTGTCCTTAACCAAATATGTACACGAAGATAAATCTGTGTTTAATCTTTAAATGTTCCTCAAAAACGAAACAAATACAATTTTCTAATTTGGAAAATAAAAATCTCGGTTTGAAGCTATATAGAGAGGGATGGAACAAATAACCACAGTTTTAGGTGAGGAACCTTAGATGCTATAACGAAGTCAAGTATGGTCAGTGTAAAACCAAAATCATATATTTAACTTAAGGTTTATGAACATAATTTACTTTGCCATTTAATCCAGTTTTTACACTGTCTTTATTTAATCGCTATATGAACTATATTGGTAGGCATTTTGGGCTGGTCGAATATGGTATCTCCGTGAAACTTGTACTGAGGCTTTCTGGGCCAACATCCTGAATTTTCAATGACTGAACAGAGAGAAACAGCTAGTCATCAACGCCCTACCACTCACCATCCAGTTGTAAAGTACGTCAAATATTTTATGGTGTTGCCAGATCTGTATTACGTGGCCTACCTGCACCATAAAAAATACAGAACAGTTGGATAAGAGTCACTATTTTCCAATGTAAAATTACATAGGAGACCCGGAAATATTTATGGGATTAACCACAACAACGGTGGTATGTTGTAAGGGAGCCCCATATAGTCAGAAAAGTCATATATCTACAGACAAAAATTAAGATACGAGTACGAAATATGTAGCGTCAAATTAGAAAAAAAGAAAAATCTCAATACACTAAAACGTTCCTGGAATCATCGTTATATTAGTCCCCCTGAATAATAAAGTCTAGGAATAAAGAAAATAAGAAATGACAGTCCTCAAATAAATAGTTTTTTATTATTTTTAAGGTATTACTAAGTAGCAACTGTAAGTGAAGTGTTTTGGGGTTTCCATAGCAAAAGAGGTTAAATACTTATGCAGTTGAGAAATTCTAATACGTCTTTTGAAAATTAACTTACTTGCATAATTTCAGCGTTGTTTTAGCTTCTCTCAGTTTGGAGTAGTATTGCGTAGATTGTAACAAATTATTCAATTTGCCGTAATTTCTCTCCAGCTTGTGTACCGGTTTTGTAAAGTACGTTTCTTAGACCACAGAAATATTTACATACTGATCAGTTTTAACTCAAGTTCCCTCCGTTGCTGGGAACTGGTAAATATCCCTTACTGACAATTCTCTGATATCTGATAAAATAAAAATCAGCGATTAGAAAACTGCCTTACAAACAGACGTGGAGAGTTTAATAAGGATATGTGAACTACGTATAAGTATAGAATATTAAATATCAGTTTTATACAAATGCACGTGCTTTAGTTGTTGGTTAATTCACCTATGTCGGTGTCGTAACATGGCATCTCTTCTTCAGTATATGCTGAAAATGAAAAGAAATCTGAAAACAGATAAAAAGCAACAATTATTTTAAAGTGATATTAGAATTACATTAAGGGTCTCATTTAAAATGACACCTATTATAAAAACAATAGATCTAAACATGTCCGATAAACGTGCCTTCTAAAATTAATCAAAAACGTTAAACACATACAGTGCCTCACAAAAATATTTATCCTCTACCAATAATCTCACATTTGGTGAAATTATAAATAATATAAGAATGTTTTTTAATGGTCATGTTTTGGTTGAAACTCTAATAATTATACTTAACATTGTTATTGTGTGAATAATGTTGAATGTCAGCAAAACCTGGATCGAAAATTATAAATCGGAATTTGGCTTGAATAGAAAAGTATAAATTCCTTAAGTTAGTACTTGTTGGCAGCTGTAAAATCATTTTTTAATAGGCTTCTAGTAGCTTAAACATTGGATGATTTGATTTTTGTTGCAAACTCCAGATGAGATTTAAGATGATTCTTTTTTAGTAATGGCTTCTTTCTTGCCACTTGGGTCAGAAAGAGTCCAGCGTCATAACTAGGATATTTTCGATGTATGAACACTGAATATTATAAATATTTCAAAATCAATATTGGCAGTTTCCTGCTTGTCCAGCTACTTAGTTTGGAAGGTCAACCTAACCTTAGTGGTATGAAGAACATTCCACTTCTTAATAATTGACCTCACTGCTGTACTCAAAGGGATAATCAGATAGTTTACATTTTCTGGTTGTCTTTTCCTGATTTTTGCTTTCCTACCACTCTATACCTGACTCGTTTGGAAAGCTTCTCGGTCTTCAAGGTTGGTTTGTCGCATCACTATGTTAGTTGTGGCTTTAACAGATGCATTTACTCAGAAGTCGACTTAAATCACTCTGATTACACACAGACGGAAACCATTACACTAATTTTGTAACCTTACAAACTAATCTTTTGTACCTGAAGTGTCTTGGGGTTTCCATAACAAGTGAGTTGAATACTTATGCAGTTGAGAATATTCTGATGTTTTTTTTTGAAAATCTAACTTACTTGCATAATGTCAGCGTTTGTTTTAGCTTTCTCAGTTTGGAGTATATTGCGTAGATTGTAAGCCTAAAATCCCATTTGAAAGTTTCATGTTGCAAGTTCAGGCGGCAACGCCCCCTACTGGCACAGTGGTATGTCTGCGGACTCACACCGCTAGATATCGAGTTTCAATACCCGTGTTGAACAGAACACAGATGAACCTTTGTGTAGGTTTGTGATTAGTTGTAATCAATCGATCAATCAGATCTCCACAAAATATGAAAGATTTGCAGAGTGAAAATACTTATACAAGTCACTATATATATATATTTATCTTGCTTTAAAATAGTCTAAACATCCTAAAATACAAGTACAACATATTTTTACAAATACTGCATCTATCGAAAATAAACTTAATACTTTAACTATCTAGATTCCCAGCCATACAGCGAAACGCAAAAATTAAAACTTTATCTTCCTGGTTTCTTCGCAAAACAGACAAACTATAAGGTCAACATTTCAACTTTCTAAATTCTCTACCATATAAAGAAACTCTAGAACCATAACACTTCAACTATATAGATTCTCTACCATATAAAGAAACTCTAGAACCATAACACTTCAACTATATAGATTCTCTACCATATAAAGAAACTCTAGAACCATAACACTTCAACTATATAGATTCTCTACCATATAAAGAAACTCTAGAACCATAACACTTCAACTATATAGATTCTCTACCATATAAAGAAACTCTTAAAAGTTAACATTTCAATTATCCAGATTTTCTAACATATAAAGAAATTAGAACCTTAACATACTTCAACTACATGGATTCTCTACCGTATAGAGAAACTAGAACCCTAACACATTTCAACTGTCTAGACTCTCTACAATATTGAGAAACTCTAAAAACTTAAAACTTCATCTATGAAAATTCTCCACGTTTCACCGAAATTCTAAACTTAACACTTCAACGAAAATTTTTAAACCGAACATGAATAATAAAATTGAAAATATGTTTTTCATAAAGAAAAGATATGTTTCATAAAGAAAATATGTGTTTCATAAGGAAAAAAATATGTTTCATAAAGATATATCGTTACATATAAACATTACAATGTCATTCCACAGGAACAATGAATTATCTTTACATATAAACGTTACGTTGTCATTCCACAAAAATAACATATTTTTACATAAAAACATAACGATGTCATTTCACAGAAATACTGATGACTTATCATTACTTATAAATATTACGATGTCATTCCACAACAATAACATATTTTTACATAGAAACATTACGTTGTCATTCCACAACAATGACATATTTTACATAGAAACATTACGATGTCATTTCACAGGAACACAGACTTGTCGTTTCATATAAACATTACGATGTCATTCCACAGGAACACTGGCTTATCGTTACGTATAAACATTACGATGTCACTCCACAGAAACACTGACTTATCGTTACATATAAACGTTACGATGTCATTCCACAACAATGACATATTTTTACATAGAAACATTATGTTGTCATTCCACAGGAACACAGACTTATCGTTACACATAAACATTACGTTGTCATTCCACAGAAACACTGATTTATCATTAGATATAAACATTGCAATGTCATTCCACAACAATGACATATTTTTATATATAAATATTACTTTGTCATTCCACAACAATGACATATTTTGCATATAAACATTACGTTGTCATTCCACAGGAACACTGACTTATCGTCACATATAAAATTTACGATGTCATTCCACAGGAACACAGACTTATCGTTACATATAAACATTACGATGTCATTCCACAGGAACACTGATTTATCGTTACAGGCAAACATTGCAATGTCATTCCACAACAATGACATATTTTTATATATAAATATTACTTTGTCATTCCACAACAATGACATATTTTGCATATAAACATTACGTTGTCATTCCACAGGAACACTGACTTATCGTCACATATAAAATTTACGATGTCATTTCACAGGAACACAGACTTATCGTTACATATAAACATTACGATGTCATTCCACAGGAACACTGATTTATCGTTACAGACAAACATTACGTTGTCCTCCCACAAAAACACTGACTTATCGTCACATATAAAGATTACGATGTCATTCTACAGGAAACACTGACTTATCGTTACATATAAACATCACGATATCATTCCACAACAATGACATATTTTTACATAGAAACGTTATGTTGTCATTCCACAAAAAACACAGACTTATCGTTACATATAAACATTACGATGTCATTTTACAACAATGACATATTTTACATATAAACATTACGTTATCATTCCACAGGAACACTGACTTATCGTTACATATAAACATTACGTTGTAATTCCACAAAAACACTGACTTATCGTCACATATAAAGATTACGATGTCATTCTACAGGAAACACTGACTTATCGTTACATATAAACATCACGATATCATTCCACAACAATGACATATTTTTACATAGAAACGTTATGTTGTCATTCCACAAAAAACACTGACTTATCGTTACATATAAAGATTACGATGTCATTCTACAGGAAACACTGACTTATCGTTACATATAAACATCACGATATCATTCCACAACAATGACATATTTTTACATAGAAACGTTATGTTGTCATTCCACAAAAACACAGACTTATCGTTACATATAAACATTACGATGTCATTTTACAACAATGACATATTTTACATATAAACATTACGTTATCATTCCACAGGAACACTGACTTATCGTTACATATAAACATTACGTTGTAATTCCACAAAAACACTGACTTATCGTCACATATAAAGATTACGATGTCATTCTACAGGAAACACTGACTTATCGTTACATATAAACATCACGATATCATTCCACAACAATGACATATTTTTACATAGAAACGTTATGTTGTCATTCCACAAAAAACACTGACTTATCGTTACATAGAAACATTACGTTTTGATTCATCAGGAACACAGACTTATCGTTACATATAAACATTACGATGTCATTTTACAACAATGACATATTTTACATAGAAACATTACGTTATCATTCCACAGGAACACTGACTTATCGTTACATATAAACATTACGTTGTAATTCCACAGGAACACTGACTTATCGTTACATATAAACATTACGTTGTCATTCCACTGGAACACTGATGACTTATCAATACTTATAGACATTACGATGTCATTTTACAACAATGACATATTTTACATAGAAACATTACGTTGTCATTCCACAAAAAACACTGACTTATCGTTACATAGAAACATGACGTTGTCATTCCACAGGAACACAGACTTATCATTACATATAAACATTACGATGTCATTCCACAGGAACACAGAGTTATCGTTAGATATAAACATTACGATGTCATTCCACAGGAACACAGAATTATCGTTAGATATAAACATTACGATGTCATTCCACAGGAACACTGATTCATCGTTACATTTAAACATTACGTTATCATTCCACAAGAACACGGACTTATCGTTACACATAAACATCACGTTGTCATTCTACAGAACACTGATTTATCGTTACATATAAATATTACGTTGTCATTCCACAAAAACACTAACTTATCGTCACATATAAATATTACGTTCTCATTCCACAGGAACACTGATGACTTATCAATACTTATAGACATTACGATGTCATTTTACAACAATGACATATTTTACATAGAAACATTACGTTGTCATTCCACAAAAAACACTGACTTATCGTTACATAGAAACATGACGTTGTCATTCCACAGGAACACAGACTTATCATTACATATAAACATTACGATGTCATTCCACAGGAACACAGAATTATCGTTAGATATAAACATTACGATGTCATTCCACAGGAACACTGATTCATCGTTACATTTAAACATTACGTTATCATTCCACAAGAACACTGACTTATCGTTACACATAAACATCACGTTGTCATTCTACAGAACACTGATTTATCGTTACATATAAATATTACGTTGTCATTCCACAAAAACACTAACTTATCGTCACATATAAATATTACGTTCTCATTCCACAGGAACACTGATGACTTATCAATACTTATAAACATTACGATGTCATTTTACAACAATGACATATTTTACATAGAAACATTACGTTGTCATTCCACATAAACATTGATTTATCGTTACATAGTTTAACATAATTATAATGAATAAAGTATTTTTTATAGTTTTGCTTCACTGGTTAGAAAAGGCAGAAAACAGAAATAACTTTCTTACTTCGTCAGTCTACATAAATCCCACTGTAGGATATGTGATACTGACAGATGAAATGTACGTCTTCTGCATACATTTTTGTTAAAGAAGATCCACTGAACTGTTACCAAGATGTAACAGGTTTATTTACAGCAGTAGAAAAGTCACCAGACCCGAGGACATGGATTACACGTCACCCTTATCTCACGTGATTCTCTTTCATCACCGCTGACATGTTTTTAAACCATTTACATTGTTTCGGTTAACAGTAACATCATGTAGGTTTGGAAACTACTTTTTATTCTAATAAAACAGCTCTGTAAATTATATTCAAACGTTTTATACAACGACTGGTTTCGATCCAGATGCAAACAGAGCGCGCACCTAGAGCATAAACAAATTGCACATTGGGCAACACCTTTCTTCAAAGTGTGTCACCGTTGCATACGTCTGTTTTCACTCAAGTTAAATGTTCTTCGTTCATCCATAGTCCAGACAGTCTCTTCACTTACATGCTGCAATCAGTTGTAGTACCCGCATATTATTACAGTTTATTTATGTTCCAATAGGTTTAAATATGGTAAAAACAAATGACAGAATTCCTCACTAGTTAAGTTAGTAACCCGAATCAGTCGAAAATTCGTGTTTTTCGTTTTCATTTTACACCACTGACGATTGGATTTTTGTTGTGGATTGATAATCGCAACCTTATAGCAACTCAGAATCAATATAAAAATAGAACATGGTGTTCGATGACAACTCTCTCCTTTAATACTGTTTAAACCTCTTCAATTTTATATTATTTTCCCCCGTACGGTCGCCAGTTCAGCGATATAGTCTCTCACATTTATCGATTGCAGATTCCTGGTTATTTGTATTACAATACTTGATTATGTGAACTTCAAGTATGAATGAACAATGTAAGAAAACCTTGTCATCGTGTATGTCTGTTCGTAATCCGTACATACATTACATATTTTAAATAATAATAAACACATTAAACGTTGGAAAAAGTAACTTCAGCAGAAATAAAAGTCTAAAAGAATAAAAAAAACTCACAAAAACATTTTTTTTTAATTTCGTAACTTGACATTTGGAAATTATATTTACTTACTAACTTTTGTCCAAAATATTTCTATGTAATGTTATAATTAGTGTGAGTGGTTAATATAGTGTCCTTGTTTGTCTTTCTATTTGGTACTTGTGTCCTTTACTCTAAAAAATTGATTCTCATATTTTCTGGGAGAGTGTGATAGATTGTTCCAACATTTACTGACAGAGTTTGGAACATGACTAGCTGATAAAGGCGACCATATCAATTGTTAAGGCTAAGTTCTATGAATAAAGTTTAACATTTTGGTTTATCAAAGCAGTCTCTCCGACATCGTCGAACAGTAAACTATCTTGAGTTGTGTTCAAGACATTCAGTGTCAGCTGCCTTTAAGTCCAAATCTACTGATGAGTTTTATTGGACATCCAAACTTGTGATAAAGTCAGAAACAGAAGTAAGATGTCATTTCCCAAAACTCATGTTTAAAACTTCACGATAACGCAACTAAGATAATTATGCCGAAAACATCGACAATAAAGCATGTTCATTATCACAAAAATTTGGCCTAATTGTCACAAATACTTTTTAATCAACGCAGTGCACTCATGTTTTTGTCAGGTAAACTGTTTTACGACATTTCAGTTTCTAGCATGTTTTTAAATGATTCACCTGGTGAGTTTGACATACATATCAAACTCTGACTCAGAATTTAAAGTTGAGATCAAGATAAACCTCTGGACTTGATAACTGGTATTGTGCTACAGCTACAAACAAGTGATATGGAAGTTCAATCATTGTTTAGTACTGTACTACAGCTATGAACTGTTGATATGGAAGGTTCATTCATTGCTTGGTACTTACCACAGCTACGAACTGTTGATATGCAAGGTTCATTCATTGTTTGGTACTTACCACAGCTACGAACTGTTAATATGCAAGGTTCATACATTGTTTGGTACTGTACTGCAGCTACGAACTGTTCATATGGAAGGTTCATTCATTGTTTGATACTGTACTACAGCTACGAACTGTTGATATGGAAGATTCATTCATTGTTTTGTACTTACCACAGCTACAAACTGTTGATATGGAAGGTTCATTCATTGTTTGGTACTTACCACAGCTACGAAATGTTCATATGCAAGGTTCATTCATTGTTTGGTACTGTACTACAGCTACGAGCTGTTGTTATGAAATGTTCATTCATTGTTTGGTACTGTACTATAGCTAGGAACTGTTGATATGGAAGGTTCATTCATTTTTTGGTACTGTACCACAGCTACGAACTGGTGATATGGAAGTTCATTCATTGTTTGGTACTGTACTATAGTTATAGTTACCAGATCATAGGTGATGCTGAATTAACTAGATTAGATTAGTTAAAGTTACAGATGAGTAGCTGAATGTTGAGGCAAATGAAGGAAGTCTAGGAATGCATATTTGTCTGATATTGCACAAAAGATACACAATATCCGAAGATAGGTAGATAAAGATACCTAACAGAAATTGCAAATTAAAGTACAGTTATATCAAATATCATTCCACACAAAAGCAATGTAGTTTGCTAAACCAAATATAAATTATCACTTACAATTTGAGTATGTTGTATCTAATTCCAAAAATAGAAAAACATACTTTAATAAAATAGACATAAATTGTTCCTTACAATCTGAATATGTTGTGTGTGATTCCAAAATAGAGGCATATACCTTAATAAAATATACATAAATTATCTCTTACAATCTGAGTATGTTATATGTAATTCGAAAATAGAGGAACATACTTTATTAAAATATCTATGTTATCCCTTACAATCTGAGTATGTTATACGTAATTCGAAAATAGAAGAACATACTTTATTAAAATATACATAAATTATCCCTTAAAATCTGAGTATGTTATATGTAATTTGAAAATACAGAAACATACTTTACTAAAATATACATAAATTATCTCTGACAATCTGAGTTTGTTGTTTGTATTCCATATAAGAAATATGTAATTTCGTAATATGGATATAAATTATCATTTATATTAAGGCAAATAAATACAAACTTTTAAAAAAACATAAAACTATATGGCGACTCTGACGTAAGTGCCTTTGTATCAGCTAGGATATGCAATTAGATTTCTTTACTCATTTGTTGGCAATATTTGGTTTGAACACTTAAAATACACACGTAGCAGTGCAAAAATGCTTCGATAACAGACACGTTAATAAATATAAGTATGCTAAACAAGATAGTTTACATACAAACTATAAAAATATTTTTTTATAAACATAACATTTTCAAGTATTTTTTTATAATCTAACAGCATGAAGATGTATCAAGTAGGTTTACGGTGTGAAAATATTTCTAATCTAACTGCCTGAAAAAGGCATCAAATGAAACAAGCTCAGATGCTCAGAACAGCCTGCGAAATAAATAACTCATGTAACACAGTTTGATTTTCATAAGTAAATAACTCATGTAACTCAGTTTGATTTTGATATAAGTTGTACCGCACTTTTATAATTCATTATTACAGTTTCGATTATAAATCTTGGACTTTCTTATTATCGACCTAATACTCAACTTAAAATTCTACTAAATACTCGACTCACTACTAGCTTATCTTCGTGTTTATAATGTAATCTTGTTTACAGTTTACTTCGAAAATTACAGTACTTCATGACGTCGTATTTAGAACTTTCTGTGCATTTTATCTCACTTTTACGAGTGTTCCGATATAAGTGTTAACTTGAGTTTACTAGCCGAAAAGATCGACTCGACGCCTAGTCATTTTGAGATACGTATTCCTAAATACGTATTCGAAAAATTTATTTGGAGTGTTTCGATTATAAATACCGAACTCTTTCTGGATAAAAGTCGGTCTCTGACGTCACTGTCACGAGGGAACTAGTAGTTCCTCAGAGAGTTAGAATTTTAACTCCCGTCGATATCGTATTTTCTCGAATGAAAGTTCTTTGGAAATCTCACAATAAAATGCAAAATATAGTAAAACTAACTACGATAAAAACAACGTTTGGTATTATTTTTGAAAGTATTATGAACACTGATGAAAAACAAAAGTTACACCATGAATAGATTAGTCGTAATCTAAAGTCCATTAATTATCCGTCCATGAACAAAGTAGCAATCAAAACAGACTTGTCTTATCCTGAAAAACCTGGTCTTCATCAATTATTTGCTAAACAGTTATAATAATTTTAAAAGATACCCCTCGTGTAGCTTTGAGCGAAATTCAAAACAAATAAACTTCGTTATGGTACTCTAGAGTGTCTGCTGGGCTGGCATATATTAAACAATCAATACTTATGTATATGGGGTTTATCAAGTGGACAGTTGAAGATTACACAAACTTATTTCACAGAAGTGATACAACCTCTTTTTTGTGTTATGATTTGGACTGAAAATTTAAAAAATTGTAGTTCATATTCTAAGTTATGAATCAATAAATGAAGAAATGGAATATTTTTACTGTTATGTTTCTTTTCTTCTGTCCCAGCGTGGTCAAGTTGTTAGTTCGTTCAATTCGTAGTCTGAAAGTCACAAGTTCGAACCTTTATCACGTCAAACATTTTCGTTCTTTCAGCCGTAGGGGCGTGATAATGGTTCAGTCAATCCCACTATTTGTTGGTTTAAGAGTAACTCAAGAGTTGATTGTTGGTGGTGATGATTAGCTGCCTTCCTTCTAGTCTTACACTACTAAATTAGGGATTGCTAGCGAAGATAACCCTTGTATAGCATTGCGCGAAATTCAAAACAAACAAGCAATGTTTCTTTGTATTAGACTATAAACGATTATTACTGTTGTTCATCTGACGTTTTATTCTTGGGTTAACAGAAGGTAACCAAATATAGTGAGTCATTAGTAGATTAAGTTTGTTAACTCTGTACAAATCTTTCCAAATTATCGAAGAGAAAATACGAATCGACTGATATTATAAATTCACATATTTCAAGTTAAAGTTGAATACTTTACACGTCTAGCCACTTTTTTCATAAGCCGCAAGCCAGACAAATATCTTGGAGAAAAAAAATAGTGAGGGATCGAACTGCAAAATGTTATTACACAGTTTAATAACAGAAGTTAGTGTATTGAAAAATGCTGTAAATAGCAAGGATCGTATTCATGTTATTAAAGATTTATTTTCCTTATCGGACTAACACATTGTTTTGCTTTTTATTCTTGTAAGATTAAACCAAGAAGGCAGGTGGATATGGGTAATTCTCTACATCCACAGTGACAAGTTTGTTTACTATAACATTATAAAATGGATTTCTATACTTCCTGAAGGCATAGCACAAAATTCCATTGTGCAGCTTTGTTCATTTCTAGTAGAGCTGTCTTTGCGTATTTTTAAAAAAACACATTAATGTTATCCATCAGTTTACTCTTGTTGTTTCTGTTGATGGAATTCTCAATTAAAATAGTCGCATGGCATTTATTTGTAGGTGCTCTTATCAGTTAGGATTTGCTTTATGTGGGTTACACTAATCCATTTTTAGTTGTATCCTTTCGCGAAACAGCATCCCAGACACAACCTCATCATTATTGTGCCACACTGGGGATCCGAGAGTCTATAGGTTGTTTCCCGTTGCCCGAGAAACAGAATTGTTTTTCTCATTACAGCGCGTAATAAGAGTGACAGCGAAATTCATCTTTTTATTGGACAGACCAAAGAATTGGCGGTTGTTGCTATTGGCTAACTGCCTTCCCTCTAGTCTGTTAATTCAAAATTAGAGACAGCGAGCACAGATATCCCTTGTGTAAATATCCAAAATAAACCAAATAACTTCTTATAATGAGTGGAATTTCATCTGATGGCACTTATTCACCACAGAGACACATGGCGCTTTCGAGAAAAAATACGCTACATTTTAACAATAAAGAATCTGTTATCCGCTCACGAACACAACTTAATTTCACCAACTTATCCTTTTGGTACTAAAACAGATGGCGTGAAACAGATCGAGTGCAATCTTTAAGTTTTATTTATCGCACATTTAGGATGTTTAAAGATAAGAAAAACCGGGAATATTTGGCCACAGAAATAGTCAGTGTAAACATCAAACGATTTATTATTTAACTATGAAAAACCTAACGTGATTATGGTATGGAAGCTATCAATTAGCATTAAATATAAGGAAATCAAACAAATATATGTCATGATAGTGTTGGCTTAACAAAAAGCACGCGAGAAAATCAATTACAATGAACAATTAATTGTGACGATATATTCACCTGTTATTCCAACATGAAAAAATATTTCAGGAAATTAGTATAGTATATATATATATATATATATCGAAGCTTACAAACTGTTTACACTCTACCATAACATTGGGTTTCTTCCGACAGATGAGCCGCGAGTTTGGCTAAACTGGTCTCCTGTAAAGGTTAGTGGCGAATGAATGAACGGATTGGTCTCCTACCTAATTCGGGCCTGGCATGGCCTAGCGCGTTAAGGCGTGCGCTTCGCAATCTTAGGGTCGCGGGTTCGCGCCCGAGTCACATCAAACATGCTCGCCCTCCCAGCCGTGAGGGCGTTATAATGTGACTGTCAATCCCACTTTTCGTTGGTAAAAGAGTAGCCCAAGAGTTGGCGGTGGGTGGTGATGACTAGCTGCCTTCCCTCTAGTCTTACACTGCTAAATTAGAGACGGCTAGCACAGATAGCCCTCGAGTGGCTTTGTGCGAAACTCAAAACAAACTCCTACATCATTCACGGATTATTTCTTTTCTTTACTGAAATTACACGTTTGATGACTAAAAAACTCGCAAGCAAGTAATGTCATAATAGCTGTGTCTTAACATTAAACATAAAACATCAACCAGAATATGGGGCTACAAGTTACTCAGTTGTAGCAATGTTGAATTTGAAAGCAAGCTTACATCTCTTGGAACTGGGTTTCGATAAAGATTAGCAGAGCAAAGTTTGTTTTGAATTTCGCGCAATGCTACACGAGAGCTATCTGCGCTAGCCGTCCCTAATTTTGCAATATAAGACAAGAGGGAATGCAGCTAGTCATCATCACCCACCGCCAACTCTTGGGCTACTCTTTTACCAACGAATAGTGGGATTGACAGTCACATTATAATGCCCCCATAGCTGAAAGGGCGAACTGGTTTGGTGCGACTGATTTTCTTCTGTACGGTAGATGTTTGTACCATCAAAAATCATATAGAACATTTTCAATAGTACGATCACGTAGATGTTGTGCCATCAAAAATCATATGGAACATTTTCAATAGTACGATCACGTAGATGTTGTTCCATCAAAAATCATATGGAACATTTTCAATAGTACGATCACGTAGATGTTGTGCCATCAAAAATCATATGGAACATTTTCAATGGTACGATCACATTTTTTATGAAGGCTTTATGAATTGATACCTGCCATCAGTTTCCATTTTGTTATCCTACTATGAATAATGGTGTTGTCATCTGTACGTTAGCTAAAATAAAAATATTGCTACGAAATAATAAATAGCGCTCTAACTAGAACATATATTTCGGTTTCCTTATTTTTTTACCTTATTTTATCTTTTTCTTTTTCAACTGAAAAGCAGAAAGCACGTGATAAAATATCGCATCTAATACTTAATGGGAGCTGAGTACAATAACACTTAAATTCTTTTTTCATTGTGCCTGTTGCAAGATACGGCTTTCAAACAGCATTTAACCTATCTTACGAAAACTCATCTATCAATGTCACCGAACTAAACGAATGAGCGATTTATTAGACGAAATAAAGAAATGACCCCTCCGTGTACGATAGCGAAGTAAAGCTCGGGCTGTCTGCTCGCCGCTCTGTGTTTCTTCATGGTTGCAGTTTAATAATTCTCTCGTATGTTAGACCTGAGGATGAACAGTGACGAGAGAGATGCGGTTACCATAGCAACGGATTCTGCATCTAGCGTGATGTAGCTGTTTTCCTTTATGGTAACCGTAGCGACGGCCGCAGAGTGAAACAGACTGAAAGAAATCATTTTCGTATCAAAGTAAATGCGCAGGTCTTAATGTTTAATGCCTTAAATATGTTACGTGTTCTTCAATAAACTATGTAAGAATATTTTATTCATAGAATGGCCATAAAGCCATTCATTATGCAACGAAAATAATGGTGTAAGTTTTAATAATGACAAAAACAAGGTTCTTGGTACACACATTACTTCTAAATGTAATAATGAAGTCTTCCGAAAACCGTGAAATATGTATGTGACGCTAACTTATTGCTTAAGCATTTTTAACTGTGCTCATAAGTTAGCGTTTAAGTTTTAAATAAAAGACGTTATAAATCTGCAAATTCGTTTTTCAGCTCTCCAGCTATTTCGTACATCAGACAGACTAAAGGTTTGGGTATCCCTCAATCCTACATTTACTGATTGAATTACAGGAAGACACGATAATTTATTTCTTAATCACGTGCTTGATGGTTTGTCACATTGAAATGCCTGGCACTAAAGTGTTAACGTGAGTTTCGCTGTCCAAGACATGAAACTTGACTCTTATCATTTTGAGGTGCATGGCCATGGCCCTAAAGTTTTAACCAAGAAAAACAACGACTTGATGCCTAGTCACTTTTAAGTACTTGGCCCTAAAGAGTTAACGTGAATTTTATTGTCCAAAAACACCGAGTTTATGTGTGTTTTCTTATACCAGAGCCACATCGGGCTATCTGCTGAGTCCACCACACCAAGTTGATGTTGAGTCATTTTGAGGTGTTTAGAGCTTAACTATTTAACATGAGTTTCACAACCACAAAACATCGACCTGGTGCTCAGTTATTTTGAAGCGCTTGACAAAAAAAATGTTGTTGAAGATTTTGCTATCAAAAACAATGTAATACGTGACACAGTTATTTTTTTGACGAAAACCGTTAAGTGTTATATTTAAATATTTGTATCTACAAGCCAGAGGAAGACAATAAAAGTTATAATTCACGTAATATATTTTTATTTCTTAATTCATCTCTATTCGTCTGGTGTAGTTTTTAACTTTGCAAATTTTTGCTGGTGGAAACCAGTCTGTAAATCAGCCAAAGAAAAAATAACAAAATATCATGATTGCTTCATAAAAGTCCCTGGAACTTTGCGTTAAGAAAACGTTTATAAAAACCTCTGAAATGCAGTCTTAAAAAATTGACAAAAAGTTTCAGATACAAAAACTGATTTATTCAACTACTGATTTATCGAAATCGTTTGCACGTCTTGTTAAAAATACATCATAATTGGTTTACAATTGGCTCAACTAAAGGCCTGTTTGAAAAAGCTAAAACTAGTGTATAAGAATCAATTTTGATCCTACGATTTGACCCAGCATGGGCAAGTGGCTAAGGCACTCGACTTCTAATGCGAGGGTCGCGGGTTCGAATCTCCGTGCCACCAAACATGCTCACCCTTTCAGATGTGGGGGCGTTATAATATTACGGTTAATCCCACTATTCAGTGATAAAAAAAAAAGTAGCCCAAGAGTTGGCGATGGGCGGTGATGTCTAGTTGCCTTCTTTCCATTCTTATACTATCGCGGATAGCCCTCGTGTAGCTTTGCGCGAAATTTAAATAAAAACAATCCTTCTGTTTACTTCAATGAGAATCATATATAGTTATATTTCTGTTACTAGTAGAGATTTGGATAAATGAAATGTTTTATTAGAAGGAACAACATTTCGGCTCCAATACTTAGATAAGCCTTCGGGCTAAAAAAAAAAAGACCACAAAATAAAAGCTGAAACGTCATCCGAAACACTGTATATAATAAGCAGGAAAGAGCAGTCCATTTACGTCAATTCTTTATCGTGTCTATAACATCCTCGAAACGATATCTTTATTATTTATTCATTCATAGATCGTGTGGGAAAAGGTGACAAGTTTACGTAACGAACATTCAGCTGAAGTCGGTGTCCACTTATCTGGGGGTTTTATTGTTCGTTACTGAACACCTAAGTTTAACAAGTTTGGTTTCATTCGGTTCTTTTTTAACCCCGGATGTTGTTGTTTCTTTTATATATCTAGTTAAATGTTGAAAGCTCTACAACATTTAATACATACAGAGTTACTTAAAGTAAAATTTGTAGCAACTACTATCTCTACAGAACCACGTCTCATTTCATATCCATCTATTTACTTTATTCTTAATACCAGAACTAAACGTACAAAACAAGGAAAAATATGTAGAATAGGGCGTGATACGTTGTCCATTTTAAACCCTTTGAAAAGTTACGTCTTTAAGATCGTTGTGATAAGTTAATTAATTATTCTAACATCAAAAACAAGAAACAAAACTAGACGATGATAAAAATAACATTAGATAACTTTGTATTAATCTGGATTAATTAAAATTTTACAAAAGTGTACTATTTGTTCACAGATCTCGCACGTTCCACGCTCCACCCATCTTTTAATAGTAATAATTAAAGCTTAGCAGGAGAAGATGTGTCTATATAACAAAAAGTGTTCTTTACTAACATTAAAATACAGAATAAACTGTATATCTGTATATACAGGTGTTCTTTACTAACATAAAAATACAGAATAAACTCTATACCTGTATTATGTGTTCTTTACTAACATTAAAATACAGAATAAACTGTATACCTGTATATACAGCTGTTCTTTACTAACATAACAATACAGAATAAACTATATACCTGTATTGCATGTGTTCTTTACTAACATCAAAATACAGAATAAACTGTATACCTGTATAAACAAATGTTCTTCACTATCATAAAAAATACAGAATAAACTGTATATCTGTATACACAGATGCTCTTTACTAACACAGAAATTTAGAATAAACTGTATATCTGTATACACAGATGTTCTTTACTAACACAAGGTTATAGAATTAGCCATGTATCTTTAATATCTTTACTAAAGTAAGGTTATGAAATATACTACATATCTCTATATTGAGACGTTCTTTCCTAACAAAAGGTAATAGAATAAACTGTATATCTCTAAATGGAGATGTTCTTTACTAACTTATGATTACAAATTAAACTGTATATATCTGAATGGAATGTTCTTTATTGATATAAGGCAAAACAATAAAGTATATATCTCTAAACGGATATATTATTTACTAAAATAAGGTTGTACAGTAAATTAGATATATCTAACTGAAGATGTTATTTACTAAGGTGTTATGGAATAGACTGTATATCTCTAAATGAAGACGTTCTTTATTAACATGGGATTATAGAATACATTTTATATCTTTAAACGGAGAAATTCTTTACTAACATATGGTTATACAATAGACTGTATATCTCTAAATGGAGACGTTCTTCACCAATATAACGTTATAGAATAAACCGTACATCTCTAATGGAGACGTTCTTTATTAAAATGAGTTTGCAGAATAAACTGTATATTTACAATGAAGACGTTGATTACTAACATGAGGTTATAGAATAAACAGTGTATCTCCGAATAGAGACGTCCTTTAATAACATGAGGCTGCGGAATAAACTATATATCTCTAAATGTAGAAATTATTTACTAACACGGGGTTATACAATAAATTATATATCTCTAAATAAAAACAATTTTTACAAACATGAGATTGTAGAATAAATTATATATTTCTAAATTAAGACATTCTTTACGAAAATAATGTTATCGAATAAACAATATACCTCTAAATAGAGACGTTCTTTACTAAAATAAGGCTATAGAATAAAATGTATAATTTTAAATGGAGATGGTCTTTACTAACTTGATATTATACAGTAAATTATATATTTCTGACTGATAACGTTTTTTACTAAGATAAAGTTATAGAAAAACTTTATACCTCTAAGTGAAGACGTTCTTTAGCAGCACAAGGTCATAGAATAAATTATATATCTTTAAATGTATATGTTGTTCATTAACATAGAATAAATTATATACCCCGAAGTGAAGAAGCCCTTTACTGACATAAGTTTATATAATGCACTATATATCTATAAATTTAGAACTTCTTTACTAATATAAGGATATAGAATAAATTGTAGATATCAAAATAAAATTGTTCTTCACTAACAAAAGGTTTTAGAATAAACTATATCTCTAAATGAAGAAGTTCTTTACCTACATACGGTTATAGATTGAACTGTAAATATTTAAATGGAAAGTTCTTTATTAAAATAATGTTATATAGTAAATTATATATCTCTAAATGTAGATGTTCTTATTAACATATGGTTGTAGAATAAACTGTATACCTCTAAATGGAGGTATCCTTTACTGACAAGTTATGGAATAGACTGTATATCTTTAAATTGAGACGTTCTGTACTAACACAAGATTATACAATTCACCATATATCTCTAATTGAATATGTTTTTTTCTAACATAAGGTTATGGAATGAACTGTATATATCTAAATAAATACGTAGTTTACTAACATAAGGTAGTGGAATGAGCTGTGTATCTCAGAATGGAGAAGTTGCTTACTAACACAAGTTTACAGAATAAATTATATATCTCTGAATACACACGTTCTTCACTAACATAAGATTATGGAATGAACTGTATATGTCTAAATAAATACGTAGTTTACTAACATAAGGTAGTGGAATGAACTGTATATATCTAAATAAATACGTAGTTTACTAACATAAGGTAGTGGAATGAACTGTATATATCTAAATAAATACGTAGTTTACTAACATAAGGTAGTGGAATGAACTGTGTATCTCAGAATGGAGAAGTTGCTTACTAACACAAGTTTACAGAATAAATTATATATCTCTGAATATACACGTTCTTCACTAACATAAGGTTATGGAATGAACTGTGTATCTCTAACTATCTTTTCTAACAGATAGTTATAAAATATACTGTATATATATATATGTATTAAAACGTTCTTTATTAACAAAATGTTATACAATAAACTATATATCTCTAAATGAATATGTTCTTTACTAACCCAAGGTTATAGATAAGGTTACAGAATAAAATATATATGTCTATATGGCGATCTTCTTTACTAGCATATGGTTATGGAGTAAATTAAGTAGATCTAAATTCAAACGTTCTCTAATAACATATGGTTGTAGAATAAACTGAATTGCTGTAAATTTCAACATTCTTAAATGACATAAAGTTACATGTAAACTATATATCTCTAAATTAAGATGTTTTTACGAACATATAGTTACAGAATAAACTTTATATTTCTAAATAGAGATGTTCTTTACTACATAAGGTAATAAAATAAACTGTTTATCTCGATATGGAGATGTTCTTTACTAATATAAATTTATATAATAAGCTGTATATATCTAAGTGGAGATGTTATTTACTAACATAAGATTATATAATAAAGTGTATATCTATAAATATCTCTGAATGAAGACGTTTCTTATTAACATAATGTTATGGCATAAACAGCTTTTCTCCAAATGAATATGTTCATTACTAACATTATGTTATACAATAAACTGTATATCTCTAAATGAAGACGTTCTTTACTAACATTATGTTATACAATAAACTCTATATCTCTAAATGAGGACGTTCTTTACTAGCAATGAGATTATAGAATAAATTATATATTTGTAAATGTAGACGTCCTTTGTAGCATAAGGTTATACAATAAACTCTATATCCTTAAATGGAGAAATTCTTTACTAACATAAGATTATAGAACAAACTGTGTATCTCTAAATATTCCAGAATGAAGACTTTCTTTACTGACATAAGGTTATACAGGAAATTAAAACCTTCTTTTTTAACATAAGGTTATACAATAAACTATATATCTCTAAATGAATATGTTCTTTCTAACATAAGGTTCTATAATAAATTATATATATCTCAAGGAAGACGTTCTTTACTAACAGGAGATTATATAATAGATTATATATCTCTAATTAAAGATGTTCTTTACTGAATTACACACGTCTGAATGAAGGCATTTTTTACCAACATAAAGTTATACAGTAAATTATATATCTCTGAATGCAGATGTTCTTTAGTAACATAGGATTATAGAATAAACTGCATATCTTTAAATGGTAAAATTCTTGATTAACTTAAGGTTATAAAATAAAGTGTATATCTAAATGGAGATGTTCTTTGAAAACATGAGGTTTTACAATGAACTCTATACCTTTAAATTAAAATGTGTTTTACTAACGTAAGGTTATAAAATAAAGTGTATATATAAATGGAGATGTTCTTTGAAAACATGAGGTTTTACAATGAACTCTATACCTTTAAATTAAAATGTGTTTTACTAACGTAAGGTTATAAATTAAATTGTATGTCTCAAAATTACGACGTTTTTTACCAGCATAATGTTACAGAATAAATTAGATACATCTATATGGAGAAATTATTTGCTAAGATAAGGTTATACGGTAATTATATATCTATGAATGAATACATTCTTTACTGGTATATGGTTGTAGAACAAACTGTATATCTCTGAATGCAGATGCTATTTACTAACAATATTATATGTATCTCTAAATGAATATGTTTCTAACTAGTACAGAGTTGCACATACATATAAATGAAAGTGTTTCTTACTACCATAAAGTTATATAACAAACTATGACTCTTAATGAATATAAGCAGTATCACAGCCCTGTTAAAGTTTGTCTGAAACACGATAGGTTAGATTTTCTTCTTAAATTGGTCATATGTGGGTTATACAGAATAACAGTTTTATTAGTTTGTAATAAAGTTGAGAAGAAAAATCATTCGTAATCAAGCAGCTGTTCTGCTAAGTTTTCGAATGAGAAACTAAAAATTTCTCATTATATAACAAAAAATAATTTGTTTTAATACAATTATAAACAGCAGGAAGAAAGAAAATATACAATTCAGGACAAAGATTTTTATTTCATGGTATTATTGTAAAATATCCCAACGTGAGATTCAAAAGGCATCATTTCCATTTATATCATAATATCTATGTAAGTGTGGAATTTAAACCTGTACAAATGATTGCCTGTAACCACTGTGATGGAGTTACAATATTTTACAGTCAGGCCTTGTAAGGTGACAGTCTACACTACGACAGTAGAGTCTAACTGTCACTTCATATGACTGTCAGATCTTGTAAGGTGACAGTCTACACTATGACAGAAGAGTCTAACTGTCACTTCATGTGACTGTCAAGTCTTGTAGGGAGACAATTCGATGGAAGTTAATTATTTCTTCAAGTGACTGTCACATCATGTGTGATGGGTCTCCACACTATAAAATTATATCTTAACCATTTCTTCAAGTGATAGTTACATCTTGTAGGGTGACAATCCACAATATGATAGTAGAGCTTATATTTTTCAAATAACATTTATGAATGTTATTATGCACTACTGGCAGGAGTAACTTCACACATGAGTAACAGAATAACAGGTAATTTTTCCTGAATGGTACACCTTATCTTGAACTAAACCTCTGAAAATGTAATTCATGTTCCTTTAAATGACATCAGAAAACAAAAATTAAACAACAAGCTGCTCGATGCCAAATATACCAACTGAAAATGTTACAACGAAATATTCTTAGTATATACTTTCTTAACAATATACTATCAACAACCAATCCCCATTCAGTATATACCTACTTCTATAAACGTGTTTGTTGTTAATCACCATGAAAATGAAACAAAGAGTAAGATTTCAAAAAGGTTATGACAACAGGTGCCCCTATCGGCACAACGGTATGTCTGCGGACTCCCACCGCTAGAAACTTTGTTTCGATACCTGCGGTGGAAAGAGCAGTTAGCTCATTGTGTGACCTTGTGCTTAATTACAAATAAATAGAGTTACTAAGATACGTCATCATTATGGGATATAGTTTAATATGTAACTTTTATACTAATAAAAAACACCTTCCATGTGGCCTTGTGCTTAACTACAAACAAACAATGACCACAAAGTAAGTACAACGCTTTATTTAAAAACAAAGTACTCTTTGTTATCGGTTAAGATTATAAATCTACTTATCTCTATTAACAGATACAGTTTGGTTTTATCAATGTGTTATCTATATAAACGTACATATTATTGTAGATTAGTGCTTTACAAAATTTAAATATTTATTAAAAGTAAATAAGAAATTTATCAACTTCCAAACCATCGTGGAAAAAAATTGTTAAATTCTGTCAGTATAAATCCTGACTTATCAACTATTTTACCTTTACTCTGACTTATCAACTACTTTACATTTACTTTGACTTATCAACTACCGGCCTGGCATGGCCGAGCGCGTTAAGGCGTGCACTCGTAATCCGAGGGTCGCGGGTTCGCGCCCGCGTCGCGCTAAATATGCTCGCCCTCCCAGCCATGGGGGTGTATAATGTGACGGTCAATCCCACTATTCGTTGGTAAAAGAGTAGCCCAAGAGTTGGCGGTGGGTGGTGATGACTAGCTACCTTCCCTCTAGTCTTACACTGCAAAATTAGGGACGGCTAGCACAGATAGCCCTCGAGTAGCTTTGTGCGAAATTCCAAAACAAACAAACAAATATCAACTACTTTACATTTACTTTGACTTAGCAGCTATTTTACATTACCTCTCACTTATCAACTACTTTACATTTCCTCTAACTTCTGCACGAAGTATTTTTAGTAATCTTACAAAACTGGGTTATGGTAGTAAATATGACTTACCGATATAACACAAATGGACTTTGACTGTTTTCTTGATCTTTTCTGTGAATATTCAGATCGATGTCATCAATATGGCACATTAAGTTGGCAAGTTGCCAGGTGTGAAATAGAAGCTCAGGTGGGGTAAAACTAAAAATCGAGATCTGCACGTGATGCAAAAATCGGTCTTCATTGTGATCAAAATTCCAGTAAACAGTTCTGTCTTTGAAAACGTTTGAGATGCCTGATTCTCCTGATTAATCTCACGTGCGAAGTTTAGTTCGTCGAATAAAAGGGATATAATATTAAATGTTCTTATTTTGTGTAAGACACAAAATACACAATCCGATAGTGTATTTTTGTATGTAACTATAATAAAAAAAAACTATTATGTGAGGATAAGGTAGATATCGATAAACCAAATTCTCAATCATGATGGTTTCTAATAGTTTTTTAGTAAGTATAACATATCATACAAAACAGATGAATTACAGAATAATTCAAGAACCGAAACAAAAACTGTAACTACTGTTACACCATAATACATTTTTTTTATGTTAAATGTCTTTATTTTTCACAATGTATTGTTCCTTTTCACTCACTTTTCATGCTTAAGGATAAACTTTACTGTTTAAAGGAAAATCATTAATAGTCGATCCCACCATAAAGATTAGCTTCATAAATCTAACTTTAACTAGCTTTAGGTACAAGTGAATAATGCGTGTTTGTGACTTCTGTTTACCTACAATCGTCCCTAATTTTAAACTGCCAACCAAATGACTCGCAACCGGCCGGCATCATCAATCGCCAATTCTAGGATGACCGTTTTACCAACGAATAGTAGCGTTGCTGTCAGATTATAACTCACCCACTGTTGAAAGGACGAACATCACCAACTTCGGGTTTCGATCCCGCATTTCTCAATTTATGAGTTTAGCGCCGTAACAATAAGGCGAACAAACTACTTAAGAGTTTTCCAAAGCACTCAAGTGATATAAATAACTTATGAGAAAAATATATGTAATATTTTATACAAAATTAATAAAAACGTAATCCGTTACCTATATTTGCAGCAATGAAATTCGAAACCAGTCTAATACATTTATGCAATACAGTAAAAGTACATGATATATATTTTTATAATATCATGTAACACAACCTGTATTATGGCCAATTTCTCATCAGCCCAAAATATAACATGGCTGTAATGATGTGTTTCATATAACCGACCCGGGATGCTACAGGAATGTAATGATGGTTTTTTTATAATCAGTCCAGGATATTACAGGACGGTAATAATGTTTTTTTTTATAATCAGTCCAGGATATTACAGGACGGTAATAATGGTTTTTTTTATAATCAGTCCAGGATATTACAGGACGGTAATAATGGTTTTTTTAAGCAGCCCAGAATATTACAGGACTGTAATGACGGTTTTTTATAAGCAGCCCAGAATATTACAGGATTGTAAAGATAGGTTTTTTAAGCAGCCTAAGAATATTACAGGAATGTAATAATGGGTTACCTATCATTGACCAATGATATTACATGATAATGTTCATATGAACAAGAAAATCAATAACAAATATATCACAGTTTGTTTAAATACACACAGACACATCTCTTGTATTACTGTTTGTTTAAATACACACAGACACATCTCTTGTATTACAGTTTGTTTAAATACACAAACACATATCTTATGTTACAGTTTGTTTAAATAGACACAGACATCTCATATTACAGTTTGTTCAAATACACACAGACGCATCTCTTGTATTACAGTTTGTTTAAGTACACACACATCTCTTGTATTACAGTTTGTTTAAGTACACACACATCTCTTGTATTACAGTTTGTTTAAATACACACAGACACATCTCTTTAGCGTTTCATTATGAAGTAGATTTTGAAATAACAGTTGAATGTATTACCGGTATTTCTTACCTTTCTTTACCATTAAACCATCTTCCTCGGAATTACCGATGGAGTTCATCAGATTTCTAACTTGTTGTTTTCCCAACTATTTATCCAAGACATTCTACGTGTTTTCATGACATTGTTTATTACAGGATTCGTGGTAATAAATGAGTTAAACATAAAGTATCGTCAATGTTCCAATAATTCTCCCTAATCACTCTTAGATATTTTGTACAGAAAATGTCTGATTTCACACAGTTTGGCGAAATTTCTACGGTGACTGTCATAACAAGAAGGGACATAAAATTACTCAATATGTGGACCCTCCTGATAGTAAACAAGTTGGTAGCTTGAAGGATGAAAATTTCATAAGATTCCGAAGGAAAACCGTTTCTTTAACATTGGCTCAGCTGATCTGATAAGATCCAACTTCACTCAAAACTGCTATTCTAACCTGGTTGCGGTAAAACTTTTCTTACCTATTGTAATCTTATAGTTCCACAGTTTACTTAAACGAAAGGAATAGAAAACCTAATTGTTGATTTAGCCATATAGCTCCTTTGCGATGAAAATAACGTGTATGTGTGTGAATTAAAAATAAGCTAATATGTTATTATTACTTTTAGGATTTCCTGACGAAATGGGTATTCTTAAAGAAAGGAAATATTTTTCTCGTATTTATGTAAAATATTATTTTTTTTTAATTTCTTTAGTACCTGAATACTCTGGGAGCTCTTATCTATCTCATCCTTTAAGGATCAACCTTCCAATTATTAAAGCATCCAACTTAACATGATGCTTAACAACTCAGTCACTTTAGACTAAATCAAACATACCTTCTTTATAGAACATGAGATCTACTAACATTACACTTTATAGTGTATACTCATAAAAAAGAACATCTTCAAATACGTGACGTTTCGTTCCCCCCCCCCAGTGGCACAGTGGAAAGTCTGAGGACTTACAATGCTAGAAACCAAGTTTGATACACGTGGTGGGCAGAACACAGATAGCTCTGTGCATCACTACAAACTAGTTACGTGATATTTCATGATTCAGTATTTGTGTTCGAGTGTCATTTTTTAGAACATTTCATATTGAACTTTGTTATGTCTAAGTGACGGCACAGAAATTACTGGAGCAATCCTATCAGTACAAGTACAAGTGCTCTCACTGGCGTCGAGACCCGGCATGGCCAGGTAGTTAAGACACTCGACTCGTAATCCGAGGATCGCGGGTTCGAATCTACGTCGCACCAAACATGCTCGCCCTTTCAACCGTGGGGCGTTATAATGTTACGATCAATCCAACTATTTGTTGGCAAAAGAGTAGCCCAAGAGTTGGCGGTGGGTGGTGATGACTAGATTGCTTCCCCCTAATCTTACACTGCTAAATTAGGGACGGCTAGCGCAGATAGCCTTCATGTAGCTTTGCCCGAAATTCAAAACAAACCAAACTTACTGGCATCAGTCTAGTTGGATTTAAATAACAGTCACCTGAAAAATGTTTAGTTTGTTTTGGGATTTCGCACAAAGCTACTCGAGGGCTATCTGCGTTAGCCATCCCTAATTTAGCAGGGTAAGACTAGAGGAAGGCAGCTAGTCATCATCACCACCCACCGCCGACTCTGGGGCTACTCTTTTACCAACGAATAGTGGGATTAACCGTAACATTATAACGCCTCCACGGCTGAAAGGGCGAACATGTTTGGCGCGACCGGGATGCGAACCCGCGACCCTCAGATTACGAGTCGCACAACTTAACACGCTTGGCCATGCCTGGCCAACCTGAAAAATAAGGGTCGTTGGATGATCCTTTAATCCGTATTGGATGAAAATTTAATATCTTACATCAATGTATGTAAAGTAATCTTATTTATCGTCTGATTCATATAGACGTTATTCGTCATGATAGCATTTAAGTAACTCATTAGTCCAAATATATCAAAGTTGTATATCTTTTGTCTAAATGTATTAACTCTGTGTAGCTTTAGTTCAAATATATTAAATTTAGTAAAAATGTTTAAGTCTGTTTATCCTTAGTCCAAATATATCAAGTCTTCCCCCAAGAGCACAGTGGAATGTATCTGGATTTACAACGCTAAAATCGAGGTTTCGATACCCGTGGTGAGCAGAGCACAGTTACCCATTGTGTGGCTTCGTGCTTAACGACAAATAAACAATATTTCTGTATTTCTATAGTCCAAGTACATAAAATCTGAATATTTTTAATCAAAATGTATTAAGTCTGTGTATCTTTAGTCCAAATGTATCAAATCTGTATTTCTTTCGTTAAAGTTTTGCAAATTCGTATATATTCCGTCCAGATCTATTACGTCTATGTATATTTACCCAAAATGTATCAACTTCGAACATATAACATTTTTATATCTTTAGTACAAATGTATTAAATTTGGATGTGTTGGTACAAGTGTTATAAATCTATATACCTTATCCGAGCATATAGTATTTTTATATCTTTAGTCCAAATGTATTAAATTTGATGTTTTATCTAAATACTTTAATTCAATATATATCTAATCCAGATACGTTAAATCTCCAAATCTTTAGGCTAGTTATATCAAATCTGTATATCTTTACTCCGAAAGTACAAACTTTACCATTTTAATTTTAAAATATTACATACGCGTATCTTTAAACTAAAGTAATCGTTAATATTCATAGTGACATTTTACGTAGGAATGAATAAAACGTAGACCTCAAAGACGGAAATGACAACAGTTTTGTAATTTAAATGGATTTGATGTTATGTTCGCTTCCTAGTCTTAAAGTCAAGAGGTAGCCTAAACTCAAACACTAACAACAGTTATTGTGATAATGTCACCAAATGTGTATTTTTAGTAAATTAAAGACGCGAAGTGTTGTACACAATAAATACTTAATTTTAATGGCAAACAATTTTTCTTTTATTTTTTTTTTTTTTCACACACAGTTATACAAGAGCAATCCACGCTAGCTGTCCCTCTTTTTGAACTTATAAAGCTAGACCGTTTTGGTTTGTTTGTAAGTTCACGCAAAGCTACACGTGGGCTATATGAGCTAGTCGTCCCTAGTTTAACAGTATAAGACTAGAGGGAAGGCAGCTAACCATCACAACCCACTGCTAGCTTTTGGGCTACTCTTTTACCAACGAATAGTGGGGCTGACCGTTAATTATAAGGCCTTCACGGCTGAAAGAGCGAGCATGTTTGGTGGGGCGGAGACTCAATCACGAGTCAAGCGCTTCCTGTTCACCTGGCCAGACCACAGACTATAAAAAATACAAATAACGAACAGCACCCTCCACCTACTCTTTGGCGACGCTCCTGTGACAAAATAGAGAATTTCACCATCAATCTTATATCATTCCTTCAACCTCAAACTGCTATGCACGATTTTGAAGCAATAAGACACGAACCTTGGACCTTCGGATTCATTGACGTCATGCTAATTTCTATGACGAATAAAAGTTTCGTTAATGACATTTTCAAGGTTGTCGTCGTGTATAACACAAGTAACTAAGCACGTTTACCGACAAAAATAATTATAGGTAAAACTTTCAATATATAATAATTTATCCAATTTGTAAAAACACATGTGGTGGGGCAAAGCACACATATCCCATTACGTAGCTTTGTGCTAACTTCAAACAAACAAGTTTGTTAAAGTTAAGATGATAAAAGTAAGACTTTTCTTATGATCTTACAAACCGGAAGTAATCCCTACCTAACTGACAACAATAAACACATATAACTACAAATACAACCATAATTAACATTCAGTTTCTAAACTAACGCTGATAAATGTGCATATAATAGTTTGCTGCAGGGAACCAGACAAGATACTCCTGTTTTGTCAATCAAAGACTCTGATCGTCTTACGAAAATCGATATTTACTATTTCTGTTCCTTCAGTTTTTGCTCCTAAATGTTGCCGGTGTTGGCGCTGCTCAGCTCTCTAAATATAGTTTCTTGTCTAATGATGTAAACGCAACGTGCATTTCGGTTATATCCTATTTAGAAACAGCATTACAATAATTACATTCTGTAAAATACAACCCAGATATACCCGTTACAATATAATTAACATCCCTTCAGATATACCCTAGCTGTTACATATATATATATAAATCTGTTAAGATATAGCTTCACGTCTCGTAAAATATACCTTATTCATAATATACATATACGTTAAAATATAACTTCAAATTCTTGAAGATACATTCTCGCAGTCGTGTACAGACGCTGTACCTGTTAAGATGTCGCTTTTTCGTGTTTTCATGAAATTCATTACGGCACGTTCATCCCATAATACAAAGCGTTCTTTCTTCTATTAGCTTGCAGACCTCCGTCGTTTTATTAACACACTCCATATATATGCTGCTCTAAATCTATGACTTTATGACTCTTTTGGAAGACATCCAGAGAACGATATTTCGAACGTTTAAGAACCCTGAGTTCTATTTTAAATTCATCTCACTGTAAAGCAAATGATCTGTGAAAACAGAAACGTAAAACTACATCATTTATCTAATGCAATAACGTTTTGATTTCCTTTGTCAGCTTGTTTACTTTGTTACAGATCACGAATGTGTAACGACTTAGTTAGTAAGAAGAATAAAGCTCTTTCTCTTCAACCAAATTATAGCATTATTGTTGTGTAGTCAGAGTTAACCAAAACTAGCAGCTATTTGTACTTAACCAAATTATAGCGTTATTGTTGTGTAGTCAGAATTAACTAAAACCAAAACTAGCAGCTGTTTGTCTTTAACCAAATTATAACGTTATTGTTGTGTAGTCAGAGTTAACCAAAACTAGCAACTGTTTGTCTTTAACCAAGTTATAGCGTTATCGTTGTGTAGTCAGAGTTAACTAAAACCAAAACTAGCAGCTATTTGTACTTAACCAAGTTATAGCGTTATTGTTGTGCAGTCAGAGTTAACCAAAACTAGCAGCTGTTTGTCTTTAACCAAGTTATAGCGTTATCGTTGTGTAGTCAGAGTTAACTAAAACCAAAATTAGCAGCTATTTGTACTTAACCAAGTTATAGCATTATTGTTGTGTAGTCAGAGTTAACTAAAACCAAAACTAGCAGCTGTTTGTCTTTAACCAAGTTATAGCGTTATCGTTGTGTAGTCAGAGTTAACTAAAACCAAAACTAGCAGCTATTTGTACTTAGCCAAGTTATAGCATTATTGTTGTGTAGTCAGAGTTAACTAAAACCAAAACTAGCAGCTGTTTGTCTTTAACCAAGTTATAGCGTTATTGTTGTGTAGTCAGAGTTAACTAAAACGAAAACTAGCGGCTGTTTGTCTTTAACCAAATTATAACGTTATTGTTGTGCAGTCAGAGTTAACCAAAACTAGCAGCTGTTTTTCTTTAACCAAGTTATAGCGTTATTGTTGTGCAGTCAGAGTTAACCAAAACTAGCAGCTGTTTGTCTTTTACCAAGTTATAGCGTTATTGTTGTGTAGTCAGAGTTAACTAAAACCAAAACTAACGTCTCTTTGTGTTTCACCAAGTTATAGCGTTGTTGTTGTGTAGTCAGAGTTAACTAAAACCAAAACTAGCAGCTATTTGTCTTTAACCAAGTTATAGCGTTATTGTTGTGTAGTCAGAGTTAACCAAAACCAAAACTAGCAGCTATTTGTGTTTCACCAAGTTATAGCGTTGTTGTTGTGTAGTCAGAGTTAACTAAAACCAAAACTAGCAGCTATTTGTCTTTAACCAAGTTATAGCGTTATTGTTGTGTAGTCAGAGTTAACCAAAACCAAAACTAGCAGTTGTTTGTGTTTAACCAAATTATAGCGTTATTGTTGTGGAGTCAGAGTTAACCAAAACCAAAACTAGCGGCTGTTTGTGTTTAACCAAGTTATAGCGTTATTGTTTGTCCATTCATTGTTAATTAAAATCAAAGAGTATTAGCTGTTTAGGTTATAATAACTTACAGTGTTACAGTTATATAGTCATGATGAACTCAATCCATACCGATCAGTAGATAAATAAAACTAGTTTCTAACTAATTTTCATGGTAAGCTACGAAAATGAAAAGAGAATCCAGTCTACATGACCTGAAGGAAAATAAAACTCATCCTCAGCAGTGTGTTGTTATTTGTGTTTGTGTGAGAATTCGAACAGTAAAATTTAATACCAGAACATTTGTACAACTGTGGCAAGTTTATACTGTAAGTTCTAGCTGCTACATTTTGTGGTTTCATGTTGCTGATAATGAATATTGCAAACAAAACGTTCTCTAACATAGTTCAAGAAAAACTGAAAGACATGCGTGACATTTCCTATTGCTTAACACCATTTCCGTATACAGATAATTTTGTAATCCACGTTTAAGCACCTGTCGACCTGGCATGGCCAGATGGTTAAAGTACTCGACTCGCAATTGGAGGGTCGCGGGTTCGAATTCCCTTCACACCATACTTGCTCGCCCTTTCAGCCGTGAGGGCGTTATAAATGTGACGGTCAAACCCATTATTCGATGGTAAAACAGTAGCCCAAGAGTTGGCGATGGGTGCTGATGACTAGCTGCCTTCCCTCTAGTCTTACACTGCTAAATTAAGGACAACTAGCGCAGATAGCCCTCGCGTAGCTCTGCGCGAAATTCCAACTAAACAAAAGCACCTGTTATTGGTTTTATGAACTGCTGTAGGTTTAAATGCCTGATTCGTGTAAGTATGAGCAAATGTTTTTACTAAGCAGGAAATTTAACAGCCACGGTGTACGTTCAATGGTTGTATTTGTAAAAAGGGAAAAAAGACGAACGAACACATGCAGACAAGATTTAAAATATTTAGATACGCTCAAGAGAATCTGGAAAGAAAAAGAAAAGAGTGTTATACTTGCAAACATCGAACTGCGCTTGCGCGAGAAATGCAATATCGACTTCTACTAAACCCCATTTTAGTTGTATATCTACCAGCAGAAAGCACGCTAGTAGTAAATGCAAAATCACATCTATCTTACAATTAAGGCAAACCAGAAACTTCTCTTTAAAATATTATCTTAAGGAAGATATTCGGTGAGAACACTGTATTTTATAACTGAGAACATATTACTTACTAAGCGACGTCGATATGAACCAAGAAATAAATTACTTAATATTCGTAGTGAGAAAAGAATGTCTTACATTAGATAATATACATGTGTTTGTGTATATAAAGCGCCATCTAGTTTCTTTTATTATTCTACTCAAAGCACATCTTAGAGATTTTAAACTTTTTTCCCAAGAGGCTAAGCTTTTCCTCTGTTTGATTTCTTTCACTGTTATGGAAACCAATATTTTGAACAACAGCAGAGCGTAGAACGTGGTAATCTGATAAAATCGTGTCAATACGACTTTCTGAAGAGAGCAAAATAAAGATCCCGTATTGATCAAAGCACACTTAGTAAACAAGTTGTATGCAACAAACTAGCCATTCTTAGGTACACAATAGTTTAATTAACTCATTGTCTGTTGGGTTTTTTTTCGTTTGTTTGTTTCTGAATTTCGCGCAAAGCTACACGAGGGCTATCTGCGCTAGCCGTCCCTAATTTAGTAGTGTAAGACTAGAGGGAAGGCAGGTAGTCATCACCACCCACCGCCAAGTCTTGGGCCACTCTTTTACCAACGAATAGTGGGACTAGGCCCCTGCCGGGCGTAATAATAAAAGAGTAATTTAAAGAAACAGTTTCTGCGCATTTAATAAAAAACATCAAATTTGTAGAACTTGTTCAACAAGATACGGTCCCACTTGGTGGTTCAGCGGTAAGCTTGAGGGCTTATAGTGCTAAAATTCGGTGTTAGATTCCTACGATGGGTATTCTGCGTAAAACCTATTAAAAAGCTTTGTTCTACGATAATTATAAATTCAACGAGACCAAAAAAATATTATTAGAACCGTTCTATTTTACAATCTATTTGAACTTAGATAAGCGCTAAGTTTCAAAGCATTTGTCGAAATGTAAGTGCTAAACATAATCAGTGATTTGGGTTTTTTATACTTTTCAAAAATTTGGCTATGCATCGTAGAAATTGACTCTTTGCGTTGCTTTACACGAACGTAGAAAGCTAGAAAAATACCAATAGGCCTGGGATGGCCGGGTTTTTATGGTACTCGACTCGTAATCCGACAGTCGCAGTTTTGAATCCCCATCACATCAAACATGCTCGTCTTTTCAACCGTGGGGGCGTTATTATATTACGGTCAATTCCACTATTGGTTGGTATAGCTCTGCGCAAAATTCATAAAACATCTTTTATTATTATTATAAGTAATATAAAACTATTTTATGGCGTTTAAGTCTCCCCGTTAGTACAGCGGTAAGTCTACGGGTTTACAACGTCAAAAACAAGGATTCGATTCCCCTCGGTGGACTCAACAGATAGCCCGATGTGGCTTTGCTAAAAGAAAATACACACATTCTAACGTTTCATGTTACAGTTGACTCCATTGGTCTGTTGGCAGAAGACGGGTGATGTCAGTATTTGCGTTAAAAAGAAAAGCTAACGAATCACCGTCACATTCACGTATATTACTGGTTCCACAACTTGCAAACAAAAAAGAAGAGCAGTAACAACACAAAATAACGTTTTGAACTTCTAACATAAACTATCCTTGGATATAGATATGTTGTTTTGTAACGTCAAAGTATATTTATGTGTTGAGGCCTTCATATCAGTAATGAAAGTTGAGCAGGTGTATTTTCGACGTAAGAACAAGTAGTGTTTGAATATAAGAAATCAGAACGTTTTTATTCTCTTCCAGATATGGTGACATGGTACCTGCCACCATCATGGGAAAGGTTGTAGGCGGTGTGTGCTCACTTAGTGGCGTGCTTGTGATCGCACTTCCGGTTCCGGTTATTGTGTCGAACTTTTCACGTATTTACCACCAAAGTCAGCGAGCGGATAAACGTAAAGCGCAGAAGGCAAGTAAACACTTGATATCTTTGTGAGTAGAGTTTTGGTTCAACATTATTTTTTACTTTACTTCTAGAAATTTCGGGCAGTTTTCAAGTAAAACGAAGACTACGCGTGCTTCTTAAAAGCCTTCCTTCTTTAGAGTGACATGAGAATACGCTGAAACTGTAATACAGTGTTACTTTAGAAATGGCATAAGAATACGCTGAAACTGTAAAACAATGTTACTTTAGAAGTGACATGAGAATACGCTGAAACTGTAATACAGTGTTACTTTAGAAGTGACATAGCAATACGCTGAAACTGTAATACAGTGTTACTTTAGAGGTGACATGGGAATACGCTGAAACTGTAATAGTGTTACTTTAGAAATGGCATGAGAATACGCTGAAACTGTAAAATAATGTTACTTTAGAAGTGACATGAGAATACGCTGAAACTGTAATACAGTGTTACTTTAGAAGTGACATAGCAATACGCTGAAACTGTAATACAGTGTTACTTTAGAAGTGACATGAGAATACGCTGAAACTGTAATAGAGTGTAACTTTAGAAGTGACATAGCAATACGCTGAAACTGCAATACAGTGTTACTTTAGAAGTGACATAGCAATACGCTGAAACTGTAATACAGTGTAACTTTAGAAGGGACATAGCAATATGCTGAAACTGTAATACAGTGTTACTTTAGAAGTGACATGAGAATACGCTGAAACTGTAATACAGTGTTACTTTTTGTAATGTAAACTGACTCACTTACAGGTGTTTAAGGTACTCAACAATGTTTCCGTAATCTTTTTCATTTTTTAAGAATTTCAAAACAAAATATTTTACAAGTTCGTTGAGCTAACACTGGCAGTTTGAAGTAAATAATTACTGTTGTAAGATATGAAATATACAATATGACTTTGCTTATTGGTCAATAGGTTGATTTCTGAGTGTACACCTGCGAGGACTTGAAGAAAGTCAAATAAGTTGATCTCAGCTGCAATAAATCGATATCGTTTAAGTAACAACAGGATAATAGAGTATAACCTATTAGCAATTTAACCAAGTCTAGATATTGCTGTAATGATTTTCTCATGACATTCAAATATGATGTCACTGTTCGAATGAGAGGAATGTTTAACATGAATGGTCTGGATGAAGAAGTTACAACTTAAACGACAGGATTGTTTAACATGAAGGGTCTAGATGAAGAAGTTACGGTTAAATAACAATCATGTTTTACGAGAATGGTCCGAGTAAAGAAATCACAATTTAAACAATAGGAATGTTTAACATAATTTGTCCTGATGAAGAAGTTGCAATTTAAATGAAAGCGATATTTTACAAGATAATCTTTAGGACGAGTTCAAAGTTCCAAGGACAGGAATGTTTCACCAGAGTATCCTTCTGTTAAACAGAATAAGCAGCATCTTTGGCTAACACTGTATTTAAAGACGGCTGATATGGATAGAAAAAGCACAATGTAGAAAAGCGAACAACGTTTCGGTCATTGTCAGATTCACAGAGAAAGAGTTACTGACTGATAGCTGACTACATGTTTGAAGGCGGTTGTGTAATTGAGTGTAGGAATGTAGAGGGCGTGCTTAGGTGTTGGATATATTTATTAATATAGGTATAAAGGTGTTCCTTTGTATGGTTTATTTTGGGCTTGAGTTGTTGTTGTTGTTTTAAATTAAGCACAAAGCTACACAATGGGCTATTTGTGCTCTGCTCACCAGGAGCATCGAAACCCGGTTTTTAGCGTTGTAAGTTCGCAGACATACCGCTGAACCACTGAGAGGTTGTTGTATAAGTAAAGCTTCTTTAATTTTGCGTTTGTTTGTGTTTGTTTCTTTATTTAGTATTTGAGTGTTTTCTATGGTTATGTTATGTTTATTTCATTTGCAATGTTCGAAAACGTGTGAAGGGGACTTTTTGTGTTCTTTAAATCTGGTTTCCATTTTTCTACTCGTTTCTCCAATATAGAAGTCATGGCAGTCGTCACATTGTATTTTATAAATAATGTTGGTGTGGTGTTTATCAGTGTAGATTTTACATAGTATAGACCTTAGTTTTGAATAAATTTGATATTAACTGGAATGTCATATTTTGTTACTAGTTTTTGACAAATGTTGGTTATTTGTCTGCTGATGTAGAGAATATATGGTATACAACAGTATATGGTTTCGTGATTCTTTGATTCGTGAGATATATTTACTTTTGTTTGTTGATTTTGCTTTCTGTCTAGGTGTGTGCGTATAATGTTATCTACGGTTTGTGGAGGAAACTATTTGATGTTGATGAAGTATTGTTTTATTTTGTCTAATTCATCGTTAACTTTATCTGGTGAGCATAGTTTTATGGCTGTGTTTATCTGGTTTCTTAGTATGCTGAGTTTTTGTTTTGTTTCATGTGCAGAGTCCCAAGGAATGTATAGTCCAGTATGGGTGATTTTTCGGTGGATTCTCGTTTTAAATTGTGTGTCGGTTCTTGTAATTTTGATGTATTTACATATATATATTTCTCTACAAGTGGGTTTTCTCGTCATCACAGATTATTATTTCATCTGTTAGCACAACATGTTATGCACGAGAAGTTCCTGCCAGCGATACAGCACAGAGCTAAACTCGGACCAGTAACACATCAACACACGTGAAGCTCCAGCTGGTAATAATGCTGCTGATTTTTCAAACACCAAGGGTTGGTCGTTGGGATGAGGCAAGAATATACAAGGATGTTTTACTTGACTATTACACAGTCAAGAAACTTTAGCATTTCAGACACAGAAAACACTCCCATATAACGCAGATGAATCGTTTCCAACAGACCAGTGAAAATTCCATAAAATGTCTCATTGCTTCATAGCATGCATAAAAATAACCTTAAACTGCCAACTATGGAGGTATAACGCATATTTTATTTTATCAGTAGACTTTCTTTACACCTTGCATGTATATATATATAGAGAGAGAGATTTGAACTAAACAAACGCAACATTATATTACGACACTCGACTCGTAATTCGAGGTTCACAGGTCCGAATCCCGGTCGCACCAAACATACTCGCCCTTTCAGCCGTGGGGGCATTACAATGTTATCACCAATCCCACTATTCGTTGATAATAAAGTAGCCCAAGAGTTGGCGGTGTATGATGATGACTAGCTGCCTTCCCTCTAGTCTTACACTGCTAAATTAGGGGCGGCTAGCACAGGTAGCCTTCGTCTAGCTTTGTGCGAAATTCAAACCAAACCATTATATTAACATGAAAATGTGTTTTCTGGATTGGAAAAAGTTACTTGATTGTTCAGTATATCATCTTCTGATTGTGGATATTGTCCTAAAGAAATGATGACGACCTCGGCGTTCGGTGGACAGTATCTCTATAATTAAGAGGCACATCTCATATGTTATTAATCCAATCTTTATATCGTATATCAATGTCTAACGAACATAAATCTTACAGATGCAAGTAATGTGAGGCAATGAAACATTTTTAGAAGTCGGTGAAAATTTGGGTGTTATTTTGCGATTCGACTATCAAGTCTTAAAACAAAATATTAACATAAAAATTAATCAATTTGCTAATTTCGCACGCAAATGTTAGGAAACAAATAAAACAGAGCTCTAACTGAGACCGTTGTTTGTTTTTAGAATAATGGTTTGTTTGTTTTTTAATTTCACGCAAAGCTACACGAGAGCCATTTGAGCTCGCGGTCCCTAATTTAGTAGTATGAGACTCAAGGGAAGACAGCCTGTCATCACCATCCACCCCAACTCCTGGGCTACTCCTTTACCAACGAATAGTGGGACTGACCGTCACATTATAACGACCCCACAGCTGAAAGGGTGAGCATGTTTGGTGCGACGGGGATTCGAACCCGCGACCCTCAGGCTACGAATCGAGCGCTTTAACCACCAGGCCACGCCGAACTCTAGAATAATGGACATGCCCATAATGACTGAAGAAGTCTAAATATTTTGAATACCCCCCCCTTCCGAAAGAAAATAAAAATAAATTATATGTTTTTTACTCATTAACTTTCTAACTTCTGTGAAGAAGAAATGAATGGATGATATATATTGCTTTGGATGCAAACTGTGTGTAGCAAAGATTTCCTGAGATGCATTTATAGATGCTGTATGTAATATAGATAAATTTTGAAATCTCAAATCACGTCGAGTCATACTTGAAGTCCCTCGAGAGGTGAAACTGTTTGATGGCGGCTGTGGCAAGTTTTAGGAAATGGCCCTGGTGTATTTGTTGTTGTTATTTCTGTTGGTGGTCGTGATATTTCTTGGTTTGTTTGTTTTCTGCTAAGTCACTTTTGTGTGCTTACATACACGTCAACATTAGCTGAAATAAATGTTCAATATTGAAACAATATATGAACACAATATTAAAGATTTCACTTCGATGTTCGTTATAAGTCATCTTCTGTATCCTCTGTTTTTAATTTTATCGGTTTATTAAAACTAACCCACTGCTGGTCCACTAAACCAAAAGCAGAAACCATACAATTGTCTACATTTCATTCTGTATTCTTGAACTCAGAAGAGGCTAAAAACAGCCCAACATTACAAGACAGTATAATACCCTGGAAACAACTTAACATTACATAACCCTGGACACAACTTAACATTACATAACAGAAAATAACCCTGAACATTATATTGAATATATTTACCAGATTTCTAATAAAACATAAAGTTATTCCACAAACAATAATTTTATATTCAAGACTGCTGAGAGATTTATTGCAATTAAAACAATTTTGAAATATTTGTTTTTTGAATTTCGCGCAAAGCTACTCGAGGGCTATCTCCGCTAACCGTCGCTAATTTGGCAGTGTAAGACTAGAGGGAAGGCAGCTAGTCATCAGCACCCACCGCCAACTCTTGGGCTACTCTTTTACTAACGAATAGTGGGATTGACCGTCACCCCAACGGCTGAGAGGGCGAGCATGTGTGATCGGGCCGGGGATCGAACCCACGACCCTTGGATTACGAGTCGAACGCCTTAACACGTTTGGCTTGGCCATGCTGGGCCATTTTCAAAAGAAACAATTAAGTACAATATACAAAAGTAATTATATTAATTCCATATAACTACCTCCACATACATTATCACTAGATTTCATGTACATTTTACAAAGGTAATAGACTTAGCTACAAGAGTGACCAACAAAGATCCTTTAAATACTAGACTTAGCTACAAGAGTGACCAACAAAGATCGTTTAAATACTAGACTTAGCTACAAGAGTGAACAACAAAGATCGTTTAAATACTAGACTTAGCTACAAGAGTGAACAAAGATCGTTTAGATACTAAACTTAGCTACAAGAGTGAACAAAGATCGTTTAAATACTAGACTTAGCTACAAGAGTGACCAACAAAGATCCTTTAAATACTAGAGTTAGCTACAAGAGTGACCAACAAAAATCGTTTAAATATCAGACTTAGCTATAAGAGTGAACAACAAAGATCGTTTAAATACCAAACTTAGCTACAAGAGTGAACAAAGATCGTTTAAATACTAGACTTAGCTACAAGAGTGACCAACAAAGATCGTTTAAATATCAAACTTAGCTACAAGAGTGAACAACAAAGATCGTTTAAATACTATACTTAGCTACAAGATTGAACAAAGATCGTTTAGATACTAAACTTAGCTACAAGAGTGAACAAAGATCGTTTAAATACTAGACTTAGCTACAAGAGTGACAAACAAAGATCCTTTAAATACTAGACTTAGCTACAAGAGTGACCAACAAAGATCGTTTAAATACTAGACTTAGCTACAAGAGTGAACAACAAAGATCGTTTAAATACTAGACTTAGCTACAAGACTGAACAAAGATCGTTTAGATACTAAACTTAGCTACAAGAGTGACCAACAAAGATCGTTTAAATACTAGACTTCGCTACAACAGTGACCAACAAAGATCGTTTAAATACTAGACTTAGCTACAAGAGTGACCAACAAAGATCGTTTAAATACTAGACTTAGCTACAAGAGTGACCAACGAAGATCGTTCAAATACTAAACTTAGCTACAAGAGTAAACAATAAAGATCGTTTAAATACTAAACTTAGCTACAAGAGTGACCAACAAAGATCGTTTAAATAGTAGACTTAGCTACAAGAGTGAACAAAGATCGTTTAGATACTAGACTTAGCTACAAGAGTGACCAACAAAGATCGTTTAAATACTAGACTTAGCTACAAGAGTGACCATCGAAGATCGTTCAAATACTAGACTTAGCTACAAGAGTGAACAATAAAGATCGTTTAAATACTAGACTTAGCTACAAGAGTGACCAACAAAGATCGTTTAAATACTAAACTTAGCTACAAGAGTGAACAAAGATCGTTTAAACACTAGACTTAGCTACAAGAGTGACCAACAAAGATCGTTTAAATAGTAGACTTAGCTACAAGAGTGAACAAAGATCGTTAAGATACTAAACTTAGCTACAAGAGTGAACAAAAATCATTTAAATACTAGACTTAGCTACAAGAGTGACCATCGAATATCGTTCAAATACTAGACTTAGCTACAAGAGTGAACAAAGATCGTTTAAATACTAGACTTAGCTACAAGAGTGACCAACAAAGATCCTTTAAATACTAGACTTAGCTACAAGAGTGACCAACAAAGATCGTTTAAATATCAGACTTAGCTACAAGAGTGAACAACAAAGATCGTTTAAATACTAGACTTAGCTACAAGAGTGACCAACAAAGATCCTTTAAATACTAGACTTAGCTACAAAAGTGAACAAAGATCGTTTAAACACTAGACTTAGCTACAAGAGTGACCAACAAAGATCGTTTAAATACTAAACTTAGCTACAAGAGTGAACAAAGATCATATAAACACTAGACTTAGCTACAAGAGTGACCAACAAAGATCGTTCAAATACTAGACTTAGCTACAAGAGTGACCAACAAAGATCGTTTAAATACTAGACTTAGCTACAAGAGTGACCATCGAAGATCGTTCAAATACTAGACTTAGCTACAAGAGTGAACAATAAAGATCGTTTAAATACCAGACTTAGCTACAAGAGTGACCAACAAAGATCGTTTAAATACTAAACTTAGCTACAAGAGTGAACAAAGATCGTTTAAACACTAGACTTAGCTACAAGAGTGACCAACAAAGATCGTTTAAATAGTAGACTTAGCTACAAGAGTGAACAAAGATCGTTTAGATACTAAACTTAGCTACAAGAGTGAACAAAGATCATTTAAATACTAGACTTAGCTACAAGAGTGACCATCGAATATCGTTCAAATACTAGACTTAGCTACAAGAGTGACCAACAAAGATCGTTCAAATACTAGACTTAGCTACAAGAGTGAACAATAAAGATCGTTTAAATACTAGACTTAGCTACAAGAGTGACCAACAAAGATCGTTTAAATAGTAGACTTGGCTACAAGAGTGACCAACAAAGATCGTTTAAATACTAGACTTAGCTACAAGATTGAACAAATATCGTTTAGATACTAAATTTAGCTACAAGAGTGAACAAAGATCGTTTAAATACTAGACTTAGCTACAAGAGTGACCAACAAAGATCCTTTAAATACTAGACTTAGCTACAAGAGTGAACAAAGATCGTTTAGATACTATACTTAGCTACAAGAGTGAACAAAGATCGTTTAGATACTAAACTTAGCTACAAGAGTGACCAACAAAGATCGTTTAAATACTAGACTTAGCTACAACAGTGACCAACAAAGATTCTTTAAATACTAGACTTAGCTACAAGAGTGACCAACAAAGATCGTTTGAATACTAGACTTAGCTACAAGAGTGACCAACGAAGATCGTTCAAATACTAAACTTCGCTACAAGAGTAAACAATAAACATCGTTTAAATACTAAACTTAGCTACAAGAGTGAACAAAGATCGTTTGAACACTAGACTTAGCTACAAGAGTGACCAACAAAGATCGTTTAAATAGTAGTCTTAGCTACAAGAGTGAACAACAAAGATCGTTTAAATACTAGACTTAGCTACAAGAGTGAACAAAGATCGTTTAGATACTAAACTTAGCTACAAGAGTGACCAACAAAGATCGTTTAAATACTAGACTTAGCTACAAGAGTGACCAACAAAGATCCTTTAAATACTAGACTTAGCTACAAGAGTGACCAACAAAGATCGTTTAAATATCAGACTTAGCTACAAGAGTGAACAACAAAGATCGTTTAAATACTAGACTTAGCTACAAGAGTGAACAAAGATCGTTTAGATACTAAACTTAGCTACAAGAGTGACCAACAAAGATCCTTTAAATACTAGACTTAGCTACAAGAGAAAACCAACAAAGATCGTTTAAATACTAGACTTAGCTACAAGAGTGACCAACGAAGATCGTTCAAATACTAGACTTAGCTACAAGAGTAAACAATAAAGATCGTTTAAATACTAAACTTAGCTACAAGAGTGAACAAAGATCGTTTAAACACTACACTTAGCAACAAGAGTGACCAACAAAGATCGTTTAAATAGTAGACTTAGCTACAAGAGTGAACAAAGATCGTTTAGATACTAAACTTAGCTACAAGAGTGAACAAAGATCGTTTAAATACTAGACTTAGATACAAGAGTGACCATCGAAGACCGTTCAAATACTAGACTTAGCTACAAGAGTGACCAACAAAGATCGTTTAAATACTAGAGTTACCTACAAGAGTGAACAAAGATCGTTTAAATACTAGACTTACCTACAAGAGTGAACAACAAAGATCGTTTATATACTGGACTTAGCTACAAGAGTGAACAAAGATCGTTTAAATACTAGACTTAGCTACAAGAGTGAACAACAAAGATCGTTTAAATACCAGACTTAGCTACAAGAGTAAACAAAGATCGTTTAAATACTAGACTTAGCTACAAGAGTGAACAAAGATCGTTTAAGTACTAGACTTAGCTACAAGAGTGAACAACAAAGATTGTTTTAATACTAGACTTAGCTACAAGAGTAAACATGGAAGATCGTTCAAACACTAGACTTAGCTACAAGAGTGACCAACAAAGATCGCTGAAATAGTAGACTAAGCTACAAGAGTGAACAACAAAGATCGTTTAAATACTAGAGTTAGCTACAAGAGTGAACAAAGATCGTTTAAATACTAGACTTAGCTACAAGAGTGACCAACAAAGATCATTTAAATACTAGACTTAGCTACAAGAGTGAACAACAAAGATCGTTTAAATACCAGACTTAGCTACAAGAGTGAACAAAGATCGTTTAAATACTAGACTTAGCTACAAGAGTGAACAAAGATCGTTTAAATACTAGACTTAGCTACAAGAGTGAACAACAAAGATTGTTTTAATACTAGACTTAGCTACAAGAGTGAACAATAAAGATCGTTTAAATACTAGATTTAACTACAAGAGTGACCAACAAAGATCATTTAAATACTAGAGTTAAATACAAGAGTGAACAAAGATCGTTTAAATACTAGACTTAACTACAAGAGTGACCAACAAAGATCGTTTAAATACTAGACTTAGCTACAAGAGTGAACAAAGATCGTTTAGATACTAAACTTAGCTACAAGAGTGAACAAAAATCGTTTAAATACTAGACTTAGCTACAAGAGTGACCATCGAAGATCGTTCAAATACTAGACTTAGCTACAAGAGTGACCAACAAAGATCGTTTAAATACTAGACTTAGCTACAAGAGTGAACAAAGATCGTTTAAATACTAGACTTAACTACAAGAGTGAACAAAGATCGTTTAGATACTAAACTTAGCTACAAGAGTGACCAACAAAGATCGTTTAAATACTAGACTTAGCTACAAGAGTGACCACAAAGATCCTTTAAATACTAGACTTAGCTACAAGAGTGTCCAACAAAGATCGTTTAAATATCAGACTTAGCTACAAGAGTGAACAACAAAGATCGTTTAAATACTAGACTTAGCTACAAGAGTGAACAAAGATCGTTTAGATACTAAACTTAGCTACAAGAGTGACCAACAAAGATCCTTTAAATACTAGACTTAGCTACAAGAGAGACCAACAAAGATCGTTTAAATACTAGACTTAGCTAAAAGAGTGACCAACGAAGATCGTTCAAATACTAGACTTAGCTACAAGAGTAAACAATAAAGATCGTTTAAATACTAAACTTAGCTACAAGAGTGAACAAAGATCGTTTAAACACTACACTTAGCTACAAGAGTGACCAACAAAGATCGTTTAAATAGTAGACTTAGCTACAAGAGTGAACAAAGATCGTTTAGATACTAAACTTAGCTACAAGAGTGAACAAAGATCGTTTAAATACTAGACTTCGATACAAGAGTGACCATCGAAGATCGTTCAAATACTAAACTTAGCTACAAGAGTGACCAACAAAGATCGTTTAAATACTAGAGTTACCTACAAGAGTGAACAAAGATCGTTTAAATACTAGACTTAGCTACAAGAGTGAACAACAAAGATCGTTTATATACTGGACTTAGCTACAAGAGTGAACAACAAAGATCGTTTAAATACCAGACTTAGCTACAAGAGTGAACAAAGATCGTTTAAATAATAGACTTAGCTACAAGAGTGAACAACAAAGATCGTTTATATACTGGACTTAGCTACAAGAGTGAACAACAAAGATCGTTTAAATACCAGACTTAGCTACAAGAGTGAACAAAGATCGTTTAAATACTAGACTTAGCTACAAGAGTGACCAACAAAGATGGTTTAAATACTAGACTTAGCTACAAGAGTGACCATCGAAGATCGTTCAATAACAAGACTTAGCTACAAGAGTGAACAAAGATCGTTTAAATACTAGACTTAGCTACAAGAGTGAACAACAAAGATCGTTTAAATACCAGACTTAGCTACAAGAGTGAACAAAGATCGTTTAAATACTAGACTTAGCTACAAGAGTGAACAACAAAGATTGTTTTAATACTAGACTTAGCTACAAGAGTGACCATGGAAGATCGTTCAAATACTAGACTTAGCTACAAGAGTGAACAAAGATCGTTTAAACACTAGACTTAGCTACAAGAGTGAACAACAAAGATCGTTTATATACTGGACTTAGCTACAAGAGTGACCATCGAAGATCGTTCAAATACTAGACTTAGCTACAAGAGTGACCAACAAAGATGGTTTAAATACTAGACTTAGCTACAAGAGTGACCATCGAAGATCGTTCAATAACAAGACTTAGCTACAAGAGTGAACAAAGATCGTTTAAATACTAGACTTAGCTACAAGAGTGAACAACAAAGATCGTTTAAATACCAGACTTAGCTACAAGAGTGAACAAAGATCGTTTAAATACTAGACTTAGCTACAAGAGTGAACAACAAAGATTGTTTTAATACTAGACTTAGCTACAAGAGTAAACAATAAAGATCGTTTAAATACTAAACATAGCTACAAGAGTGAACAAAGATCGTTTAAACACTACACTTAGAAAAAAGAGTGACCAACAAAGATCGTTTATATACTGGACTTAGCTACAAGAGTGAACAACAAAGATCGTTTAAATACCAGACTTAGCTACAAGAGTGACCAACAAAGATGGTTTAAATATTAGACTTAGCTACAAGAGTGACCATCGAAGATCGTTCAATAACAAGACTTAGCTACAAGAGTGAACAAAGATCGTTTAAATACTAGACTTACCTACAAGAGTGAACAACAAAGATCGTTTATATACCAGACTTAGCTACAAGAGTGAACAAAGATCGTTTAAATACTAGACTTAGCTACAAGAGTGAACAACAAAGATTGTTTTAATACTAGACTTAGCTACAAGAGTAAACAATAAAGATCGTTTAAATACTAAACATAGCTACAAGAGTGAACAAAGATCGTTTAAACACTACACTTAGCAAAAAGAGTGACCAACAAAGATCGTTTAAATAGTAGATTTAGCTACAAGAGTGAACAAAGATCGTTTAGATACTAAACTTAGCTACAAGAGTGAACAAAGATCGTTTAAATACTAGACTTAGATACAAGAGTGACCATCGAAGATCGTTCAAATACTAAATTTAGCTACAAGAGTGACCAACAAAGATCGTTTAAATACTAGAGTTACCTACAAGAGTGAACAAAGATCGTTTAAATACTAGACTTAGCTACCAGAGTGAACAACAAAGATCGTTTATATACTGGACTTAGCTACAAGAGTGAACAAAGATCGTTTAAATACTAGACTTAGCTACAAGAGTGAACAACAAAGATCGTTTAAATACCAGACTTAGCTACAAGAGTAAACAAAGATCGTTTAAACACTAGACTTAGCTACAAGAGTGAACAAAGATCGTTTAAGTACTAGACTTAGCTACAAGAGTGAACAACAAAGATTGTTTTAATACTAGACTTAGCTACAAGAGTAAACATGGAAGATCGTTCAAATACTAGACTTAGCTACAAGAGTGAACAAAGATCGTTTAAACACTAGACTTAGCTACAAGAGTGACCAACAAAGATCGCTGAAATAGTAGACTAAGCTACAAGAGTGAACAACAAAGATCGTTTAAATACTATAGTTAGCTACAAGAGTGAACAAAGATCGTTTAAATACTAGACTTAGCTACAAGAGTGAACAACAAAGATTGTATTAATATTAGACTTAGCTACAAGAGTGAACAATAAAGATCGTTTCAATACTAGATTTAACTACAAGACTGACCAACAAATATCATTTAAATACTAGAGTTAAATACAAGAGTGAGCAAAGATCGTTTAGATACTAAACTTAGCTACAAGAGTGAACAAAAATCGTTTAAATACTAGACTTAGCTACAAGAGTGACCATCGAAGATCGTTCAAATACTAGACTTAGCTACAAGAGTGACCAACAAAGATCGTTTAAATACTGGACTTAGCTACAAGAGTGAACAACAAAGATCGTTTAAATACTAGACTTAGCTACAAGAGTGAACAAAGATCGTTTAAATACTAGACTTAGCTACAAGAGTGAACAACAAAGATTGTTTTAATACTAGACTTAGCTACAAGAGTAAACATGGAAGATCGTTCAAATACTAGACTTAGCTACAAGAGTGAACAAAGATCGTTTAAACACTAGACTTAGCTACAAGAGTGACCAACAAAGATCGCTGAAATAGTAGACTAAGCTACAAGAGTGAACAACAAAGATCGTTTAAATACTATAGTTAGCTACAAGAGAGAACAAAGATCGTTTAAATACTAGACTTAGCTACAAGAGTGACCAACAAAGATCATTTAAATACTAGACTTAGCTACAAAGGTGAACAACAAAGATCGTTTAAATACCAGACTTAGCTACGAGAGTGAACAAAGATCGTTTAAATACTAGACTTAGCTACAAGAGTGAACAAATATCGTTTAAATACAAGACTTAGCTACAAGAGTGAACAACAAAGATTGTTTTAATACTAGACTTAGCTACAAGAGTGAACAATAAAGATCGTTTAAATACTAGATTTAACTACAAGAGTGACCAACAAATATCATTTAAATACTAGAGTTAAATACAAGAGTGAACAAAGATCGTTTAAATACTAGACTTAACTACAAGAGTGACCAACAAAGATCGTTTAAATACTAGACTTAGCTACAAGAGTGAAAAAAGATCGTTTAGATACTAAACTTAGCTACAAGAGTAAACAAAAATCGTTTAAATACTAGACTTTGCTACAAGAGTGACCATCGAAGATCGTTCAAATACTAGACTTAGCTACAAGAGTGACCAACAAAGATCGTTTAAATACTAGACTTAGCTACAAGAGTGAACAACAAAGATCGTTTAAATACTAGACTTAACTACAAGAGTGAACAAAGATCGTTTAGATACTAAACTTAGCTACAAGAGTGACCAACAAAGATCGTTTAAATACTAGACTTAGCTACAAGAGTGACCACAAAGATCCTTTAAATACTAGACTTAGCTACAAGAGTGACCAACAAAGATCGTTTAAATATCAGACTTAGCTACAAGAGTGAACAACAAAGATCGTTTAAATACTAGACTTAGCTACAAGAGTAAACAATAAAGATCGTTTAAATACTAAACTTAGCTACAAGAGTGAACAAAGATCGTTTAAACACTACACTTAGCTACAAGAGTGACCAACAAAGATCGTTTAAAAAGTAGACTTAGCTACAAGAGTGAACAAGATCGTTTAGATACTAAACTTAGCTACAGAGTGAACAAAGATCGTTTTAAATACTAGACTTCGATACAAGAGTGACCATCGAAGATCGTTCAAATACTAAACTAGCTACAAGAGTGACCAACAAAGATCGTTTAAATACTAGAGTTACCTACAAGAGTGAACAAAGATCGTTTAATAATAGACTTAGCTACAAGAGTGAACAACGAAGATCGTTTATATACTGACTTAGCTCAAGAGTGAACAACAAAGATCGTTTAATACCAGACTAGCTACAAGAGTGAACAAGATCGTTTAAATAATAGACTTAGCTACAAGAGTGAACAACAAAGATCGTTTATATACTGGACTTAGCTAGAAGAGTGAACAACAAAGATCGTTTAAATACCAGACTTAGCTACAAGAGTGAACAAAGATCGTTTAAATACTAGACTTAGCTACAAGAGTGACCAACAAAGATGGTTTAAATACTAGACTTAGCTACAAGAGTGACCATCGAAGATCGTTCAATAACAAGACTTAGCTACAAGAGTGAACAAAGATCGTTTAAATACTAGACTTAGCTACAAGAGTGAACAACAAAGATCGTTTAAATACCAGACTTAGCTACAAGAGTGAACAAAGATCGTTAATAAATCTAGACTTAGCTACAAGAGTGAACAACAAAGATTGTTTTAATACTAGACTTAGCTACAAGATAAACAATAAAGATCGTTTAAATACTAACATAGCTCAAGAGTGAACAAAGATCGTTTAAACACTACACTTAGAAAAAAGATTAGACAACAAAGATCGTTAATACTGGACTTAGCTACAAGAGTGAACAACAAGATCGTTTAAATACCAGACTTAGCTACAAGAGTGACCAACAAAGATGGTTTAAATATTAGACTTAGCTACAAGAGTGACCATCGAAGATCGTTCAATAAAAGTTAGCTACAAGAGTGAACAAGATCGTT